>JADHZB010000946.1:51886-66886 GCA_015657535.1 Nephromyces sp. MM_2019
GTGTGTGTGTGTGTGTGTGTGTGTGTGTGTGTGTGTGTGTGTGTGTGTGTGTGTGTGTGTGTGTGTGTGTGTGTGTGTGTGTGTGTGTGTAGATATATATAAATTATACACATAGAAAGAGTATCAAGATTATATTTAAATATATATATAAATAAGATACAATATTACTAGCTATGTGTTATAAAAATATAAAATGAGTGTGTATGTCTGTGTAAATATAGAGTTACCGATAAGATTAGGTTATAATCACTTATTAAATTAAAGTCATTTGGAAATAAACGATTTAAGGCCACCTGTAATAATATAACAACTTTCCTAACATTTTCTTCAGCCCCTTCCCTTGGTTTTATCTTACAATAACTTGTGTGTGAAAGTTGATCGAGTTCATTTAATTCTTCTGCCCTTACCTACACACACACATACGTGTATATATATATATATACGATTTTAGATACACACATTAAGGTGTATTAGATACACACACTAAGTACTTTATATATATATATATATACTAAGGGCTATATATACACATATAAATGTATTTAACCCCCTTTCCCTCTCCCTCCCACGTATGTACATACATAGTTAATTTGTTTATACACCCACCCCCTTTCATACAAACACACACACATACACACCTACTCCCCCTCTAGCATACACACCTATTCCCCCTCTAACACACACACCTTCATATTAGCAAACTCTTTAGATTGACCAAAAATGTGTAAAATTGTACTATCATTTATATCTGATTTTAATTCATTAGAGTATATACCAATCGTTTCGTAATCGACGTAAAATTTGGCGGCGATACGGCCAAGTTCTGTCGCTGTTAACTCGCATGTATTTCTACTAAATCGTATAAGTCGATATTTATCTAAATTTGTTACAGCCTACACATTTACACACATTTACACACAATAAGGGGTGTGTGTGTTGGGTGTGTGTGGGATGTGTGTGGAGTGTGTGTTGGAGGGGTGTGTGTGTTGTGGGTGTGTGGGGTGTGTGTAGATTTGGATATATCGATAGGTGAAGAATTAAATCTAAATATATATGTGTATGTATGTATGTAGATTTAGATGTATCAATACATGAAGAATTATAGATATATACATATGTGTATGTATGATTGTATGTGTAGATATATATAGGTATATGTGTGTATGTGTATGTATTTTTATAAGGATTACATCAATGACAAGTTTCATCCGGGTATTTGTAAGTAAGTGATCATCATCATCAATGGATATATGGTATGATTGAGGAGAGCTATAAAAATGTGTGTGTGTAATGATAAACACATGTGTAATTGATTATATGTGTATGGTTACACACATCTTATATATAGAAAATGTGTATACGTAAAATCTGAAAAATAAATCCAATTTGATTTAATTTTTGGATAGTAGAATTAATTCCTAATCCAATTTTACACACCATTTGAATAGATGTGTAAGTAATGTGTGTAAATTTAAATAATGGCTTACTTCTTCATCCTCACATATAAAAATGTGTAAAGGATCCACTCAGAGGCAGAGGATAAATTGTTAATATTTCCCATAGCAATTTCAGCATTTAAATTATTAGACAAACTTGTCTCCATCTTACTCTCTATTGGGCTCTATATATATGTGTGGGTGTGTGAGTGTTGTGTATGTATGTGTGAGTGTTGTGTGTGTGTGTTTGTATGTGTGTTTGTATGTGTGTTGTGGTGTGTGTTGTGTAAATAAAGCCTCACAATACGTAAGCTTGTAAATTTAACTATTAAGAAGTTGTGTATACACATACAACTCAAAGATGAACACACACATGCAAATACATAGATATACATACACACATATAAACCATTTTGAAAGTTAATATATTATATATCTATACACACACACAAATGTGTGTTAAACCTGATTAGTAATGGCTCGAACATAATTACTTAATAAATCGTGTTCACAAATCAAACCCGCTGTACCCATCTTATCAAATTGTGGACGACCAGCCCTCCCAAACATTTGTAATACATCCAATATACCTACACACAAATGTGTGTATGTGTGTGTATGTGTGTATGTGTATGTATGTGTGTGTATGTGTATGTATGTGTGTGTATGTGTGTGTATGTATGTATGTGTATGTATGTGTATGTGTGTATGTATGTGTGTGTATGTGTGTATGTGTATGTATATGTGTGTGTATGTGTATGTATGTGTGTGTATGTGTATGTATGTGTGTGTATGTGTATGTGTGTATGTGTGTGTATGTATGTGTATGTATGTGTGTGTATGTGTGTGTATGTATGTGTGTGTATGTGTATGTGTGTATGTGTGTGTATGTATGTGTATGTATGTGTGTGTATGTGTATGTATGTGTATGTATGTGTGTGTATGTGTATATTTATGCAATTAAAGATGTGTCGTTATTATAGATGTGTAATCATTGTAGATAATTGAGCGTGTAATACCTATATCTTTAAAGCCCCCTTTAAGACTATCGAAAATCTTAGTACCTTTAATAATAACACTACGGGCTGGTAGATTAACTCCCCAAGCCAATGTAGCCGTGCAAAATAATATCCTTAGAATTCCTATATACACACACACACTCACATACACATACACACGCACATACACATACACACGCACATACACACACACATACACATACACACGCACATACACATACACACGCACATACACATACACACGCACATACACATACACACACACATACATATACAGGTGTACACAAACACTCTGCAGAAATATATATATCTATACTTAGACATATAGATATATATATCATAAATAAACTTCAACTACCCCCACCCCTTACATACATATATACACACACACACTCATAATTATTTATATACAAACACAAACACTAATAATTATATATATACACACACATACACATAATTATATATATATATATATATACAAACACTAATAATTATTTATATACAAACACAAACACTAATAATTATATATATACACACACATACACATAATTATATATATATATACACACACACACTCATAATTATATATATATATATACACACACATACACATAATTTATATACACACACACATACACATAATTATATATACATACACACACATAATTATATTTACACACATATATATATATGTATATATATATCACACACACACCTGTAGAAAATAATTTCTCCATTAAATTACGATCAGAACGGGCCATTCCTGCATGATGTATACCAATACCATATTGAAAGTACTCTAATAATTGGGGGAATTTTGACTCTAATAATTTCTTATGTAACACATTATATTCATTAGGCATATCCTAAAATTATACACACACACACACACACACACATTAATATATGTATAGATATGCGTTTGTGTATGTGTGTGTGTGTATGGGTTATAGTATATCTATTATGCATTTATATGTATTGTATATATATAATGATCTATCTATAGGAATTGTATATATATAATGATCTATCTATAGGAATTATATATATATATATTCTCAGATAAAACTATATGTAAATATGTACTTAAATATGTGTGTAAATATGTTTTAAATGTATGTGTGTAAATATGTAAAAATGTAATTGTATGTGGAAATGTGTGTATATAAATGTGTATAAATGTATATATATATATATATAAATATGTTTAAATATGTAAATATAAAAATATAAATGTGTAAATGTGCTTACATATATAATGATGTATATAAAACATATTTAAATGTATATAAATGTGTATAAACTATAAAAATGTGCCTATACGTTTATATAAAAGTGTGTGTGTATATATATAAACACACACATCAGGTTTAAGTAGGTGTAATAAATGTGTTTTAGAGTCTCTAAAAAATTGAATTAAATGCCGTGCAGAAGTTGATGTTGAGCTGCGTGAGTGTACAAACACCATAATTTGTTGTTCACTTTCGAGAAATTTGACAACTTTTTCATGGAATTGCAAATTTAGATATGTGTGTGCAGTTTTACTTTTTCCTTTTACCCTATAAAAAATTTGTATATATTTATATGGGTGTGTGTGTATGTGTGTTTGGGAGGGGGGGAAGAGGGGTAGGTGTGAGATTAAGTATGAAGTGTTATGTGTAGTGTGTAGTGTAATGCGTGTAGTGTGATGTGTGTAGTGTGATGTGTGTAGTGTGATGTGTGTAGTGTGATGTGTGTAGTGTGATGTGTGTAGTGTGATGTGTTTAGTGTGATGTGTGTAGTGTGATGTGTGTAGTGTGATGTGTGTAGTGTGATGTGTTTAGTGTGATGTGTTTAGTGTGATGTGTGATGTGTTTAGTGTGATGTGTGTAGTGTGATGTGTGTAGTGTGATGTGTGTAGTGTGATGTGTGTAGTGTGATGTGTGTAGTGTGATGTGTGTAGTGTGATGTGTTTAGTGTGATGTGTGTAGTGTGATGTGTTTAGTGTGATGTGTTTAGTGTGATGTGTTTAGTGTGATGTGTGTAGTGTGATGTGTGTAGTGTGATGTGTGTAGTGTGTGTGTATATGTCTGTGTACTCACCCAATAAAAAATTGTTCTAATGGAACAGGTCGATATTCTGGGCCAAAATAAAATGCCATAGAAGGTTCAACCCTCATAAATTCTGATACATCTTGCCTATTAAGATAATCAAAATTATATATAATTAAAACATATATTTATTTCAAAATTAGAAATTATATATATACACACTATATATATAAACTATATCATATATCCACACTATATATATACACACATATTGTATACACATAAACTATATACAAAAAAAATATATACACACACTACACACCCGACCCCTCCATCCCCTACACACACACACCTCACCCCTCTACAAACACACCTCACCCCTCTACAAACACACCCCAACCCTCTACACACACACACACACTCACACACACACCAATTAGGCATAGTAGCAGAGATAGCAACTAAACGATGTATAATTTGCACACGTTCCATGTTTTGAAGTGTACGTGCAATAATCGCCTCTAACACAGACCCCCTATCTTCATTTAATAAATGAATTTCATCCAAAATTAATAATTTGACAATACTCAGAATTGTTTGGTTTGATTGATTACGATGAATATAACTATTACGTGTTAACACATCCCATTTTTCTGGTACAGTTACTAATATGTGTGTATCATTTCTCTCTGTCGTACTTAGTTGCATATCCCCTGACATTTCATTTACTACTACACCTGTTGTGTGTTAGTGTGTGTGTAGAGGGTTGGGAAGGAAAAAAGGTTATAAATAGAGTGTGTGTGTGGTTGGGGGTGGTGTTGTTGGTTTATATATAGAGTGTAATGTATGATGTGTGTGATGTATGATATGTGTGTGTTTTGTATATATTTTGAATCGATTTAACTATAAAACTATTTATATATAGTAAAGGTGTTAAGGTGCGTGTTTAAGATGATAATATATAATAGTGTAATATGTGTACATACACTCATTCTTACCTAAATATGATAAAGCCCTTGAAAATTTGTCAACAATTTCACCAACCAAAGATTTCATTGGGGCGATATAAACAATTTTAAATTCATCAGCAGGTTTAACTTTGTTGTGTGTGTTGAGATGGCCAGAGAGGGCATTTAATATAGTTAATAATGCTATATTTGTTTTTCCAGCACCTACACACGCATATGTATATATATACATGTACACATACACACACACACGCGTATACACAAACATATATATATATATATATGTTCAAACATACACATATATATATATATATAAATATATATAATACACACACATGCAAACACACACACACACCAGTGGGGGCACTAATAAGTAAATTCTTCGACTCATAAAATGCAGCCTGAAAAACTTTTGACTGGACAGGGTTAAAATGTGTAACAGATTTAAAGGCTGGACGTGCCCACTCAGGTAAAATATCGAGTGTGTGTAACTGGTGTGTATTAACCTAGATAATAAAATTTATATTTGAAGTTGTATACACACATATATATTCAAAATGTGTGTTTTAAATGGATATATAGTGCATTATATATATATAGTTTTTATGGAACTATATACTCACACAAAAATAAGCTTAGGTCTATTTATATCATGTATCAACACACTTAATTTTATACATACACATTTGAACACATATGTATATATAATAATTCATACACAGAATCATCAGCTAGCACATATATGCCCACACACATCAAAACTTATATACACACACGATACCTAATATATATATATATATATAAATCACCCAATATATATATATATATATGTGTATATACACACAAATATATATAGATAGTGTATAAATGAATTGAATATTACTTCAATAGCTATAGGTGGGGGAATAATAACTTCATCAGCCATAAAAGATTGAAAGAGTTCAGTTTTGACGGCTGATTTGGCTTGGTTATTCAAACCATTATCTAAAATAATACACACACACAGACAAATACATATACACACACAGATAAATACATATACACACACAGATAAATACATATACACACACAGATAAATACATATACACTCACATACACAAATAGACACACATACATACACACATATATATACACATGCATACACAAATACACACACACATACAAAAATACACACACACACACATACACACATATATACACACACATACACGCACATATACACACATACACATAATGTAAGTACATTTAATAATCCATACATACTCTATATATATGTATACCTTACAACATAAATTCTGTATATACACACACATTTCATATATGTACATACATACATTCAACTTGTACACATACAGCCTACATACAGCCTACATATAGACACATAAAAAACACACAGTATATACGTAGATTACACAAATTTTTGTTAAGTAATACATATATATATAAATAAAGTATAGCTAAGTAAAACGAACTTTGTGTATAATAATTATCTTGGTTTGTGTGTGGTTCATTGTGGGGAAAATAATCAACTAAAACATTTATAAAATCTTCCAGTGTGTAATTGGGCTTTATTTGTTTGTTAGGAGATGATTTCATCTTAAACTAAATATAAAAAAATTTGTTGTATATTCACACATACGCACATACACACATACATACACACACGCATATACACATACATACACACACGCATATACACATACATACACACAATACACACAATACAAAAAAAGGCAAACACACAAAATACAATTCAAACACACACACACACAGACAACGCACCCATACAAAACAACAATATACATACGACTTACATAATCAAAGTAGGGTTTGGATTGTGTGTGTGTAATTTTATAGGCTTCATCAAGTGTGTGAAATTCAGATAATAATTTATTTTTGTGTGTAATAATGAGTGAAATATTATCAAGGAATTCATAATTAAATAAACCACACAATTTATCGACTAAATCATCATCCGTTTCTTCAAATGTAATATAAGAGAAAGTGCTTGATAATGCCTCTAATTATACATACACACATTATTTATACACACACAGTTAGTTTTATATACATACACATTTTAAATATACACACACACAGTTGGTTTTATATACATACACATTATTTAAATATATAAACACATCATTTATATATACATACCAATCGTTTAAATATACACACACATCATTTATATCCATATAACTTATATATTATAGTATTAATACACACACATATATATAAAGGTCTCTGTGAGCAAAATATTTTGCAAGTATATTACAATGAGTGTCTGTGTCAATATATTAAACTACATTAGAGTATTTGTCTAAGTATATTACGATGTGAGTGTGTGTGTGTTTAAAAACATATAAAGTTAAATTAAAGTGTGTGTATAAAATTTTTATTGTAAGTGTGTGTGTGTGTGTATGCTTACTAATAGTATTGTTATATTCGTGTAATGTAGTATCAGATGGATGGTGTTTTATACACTCATAAAGCCATTTAATTGTGCCTACTTCTTCAGTAGAGTTACTTTTTTGTTTTTCAATTTTTTTAGCTAAAATTGCATGTGTTTAAATAATTAAATATTATATAATATATTATCAGAATGTGTATATATGCATATCATTATTTTATCAATATTATGAAATCATCTAACTTTATTTAGGGGTGCACATATACACATACATTTCATATATATGCAAATCCATACACACACATTTAATCAAATTATGTATGCAGACATATATATCATATGTATCCATATCAGCATATACACACGTATATACAGAATAAAGGCAAATCAAATATAGACACATAAACACATTCACACATTTATATATACAAATACAAGTGGTCAATCCAAGTCAAATTAAATACGCCCACATATATATAATCAATCCAGATCACATCTAAACATATACACACAAATACCATTTTCAGTTTGTCTGTGTAAGAGTTCATCAACACACCATAAATTGATATCATCTTCATGATTAATAAATGGGTTATTAAATTTAGGTAATTCATAAACATTATTTATATTAGAAGATGTGCTACGTATGTTTGTGAGTGTATTTTGTGGGTCTGAGTAGAGTTGACCAAATTCAATTACATGATCATTATATATATATGAATCTATATTAATGCCACCCAATGTGTGTGTAGAAAGCTGAGGTAAAAAGTCTGATTTAAATTTTGTGTTAAGTGAAGTTTCACTATTATTTTTTATAGGGGAATTTACACCTTTTGATAATTCTGGAAATTTCAAAATATCTTCCAAGCGTGTATGTACTTGATTACAACCTAATATATCTCTTAAAAAATGTGTAGTTGGTGATTTACCCTCATTACACACCCTATTTAATTGTTCAAATAATTCATTTTGTGTTTGATTTACAAACATTTTTATATATATAAGTGAAATGTGTGATGTACGCACACCCCTTTTTCTTTATAGATTATCAAATTATATATATATATATATATAGTGTGTGTGTGTGTGTGTGTGTGTTCGTGCATGTATGAGTTATATACTCTGATGAGGTATGTTTTGAGAGGGGTTTTGGACGGGGTGGGTGTCGAGCGTGTATATAGAGGGTGTCTGGAGTGTGTGTGGATAGGTATGGAGTGTATAAATGTGAAGTGTGTGATTGCGGAGAGGATATGGGCTAAGAGAGTGTGTGTGGAGCGTGGGTGTGTGTGAAGGGTGGGTGTGTGTGGAGGGTGGGTGTGTGGGTGGGGTATGGAGTAAGAGAGTGTGTAGTGTGTATGTGTTTTTATGGTGTGTAGTGTGTATGTGTTTTTATGGTGTGTAGTGTATATGTGTTTTTATGGTGTGTATTGTATTTATGGGGCGTGAGGAATGTGTATATGAAATGTGTGTTGTATGTGTGTGTAGTATGTATAGTGAAGAGCAGAATATATAAGTGTGTGGAGTATAATGTAGTTAAAGGTGTGGAATGTAATGTGTATGTGTGGGATATAATTAGTTTAGTGTAATGTATTTATAGTACTGTGCGTTGCGGAATGTCGATGTGCAGTGTAGTTGTGCAATGTATTGTGTGTATAATGAGTAGGTAGTTATTCGAGCTATTTAATGTGTATATATGTATGTGTACATGTAACTAGTTTGTGTGCTGAGTATATTATGCATACATCTAGTATATATAGTGAACAAAACAGAAAATGTGTGTGTGTGAGTATGTAGGCTGACGCATTTACATTTTTATATAGTTGAATATATATTGTAGGTAAATGTAATATATGAAATTTAAAATTTTAATTTGACTTGTAATTTGTTTTTATTTAATTATATACAATTTTCACATATACACACACAAGCATATATCAAACTAACACACTAATCTGTCATATCTCAAGCTACTTTCAGGGAAGTCACTTTACTTAATTGGCTTATGCACACTAACTACAAACTTATGACGATGTGTAACTAGTATGTCCGGACTAGTTTAATGAAACTACAAGTATACCGAATCGTGGATGTTGATATTAGATGGCTCATAATGTTTTATTGTAAGTTAAAAATTAGCAAAAGTTTCGAATTGTGGCTTAAAATTAAAATTTAAATGTATCCTCAAAATTACTCGTAAAAATAAATGGTTTCAAAAATTGGAATTAGAAAAAGAAAATTAATTCTAATTTTGGTCAGATATTCTTGAGTTTAGAAAGATTTTTGGGAGATATTTCATTTGTGGTTTTTGTCAATTTTCGAATCTGAAGGTTTCTAATTCTCCAGTTTTCTTTCATACGCTTTAGTTTTCGTAAAATTTGTTATCTCATTTTTTATTTCTGGCGTTGATTTTGTAGGCACTCCTTTATCTAGCTAATTGTGGCTTGTTCAAGTCTATAGTTTAACTAGGTTAGTATAATTAGAGTTTTATCATTTTTATGTATGTACTTTATCCCTTTCCTGTTTATTTTAACAATCATTCTCCAACTAAATTGTGTATAGTTATTTCAGGATGATTTGCGCGGAGTTTTTTATAAGATATAACATATACCTACACACGCATACAGCCGTTCTCAAAGAGTTAACAATAACAATAGCACTTCCCAGTGATCCGTGGGTCGGAGAATAACGTGGATGAAGAAAGGGCTGACTACTAGTTCAGTGCTTGCCGAGTTTCTAGATATTATCTCAGAGTTTTGATGGAAAACAAGGAAAATAGTCAAGTATGCAATTATATGTTAGAGTGTAGGTGACCTAATGAGTTACACTGTGTGGAGTATAAACAGTAGAGTTTATTAAATAACTTAATGATACAACAGTGCAATTTTTGAGCTAACTAGTATCATGAAGATTGGGCTTAGCCATTGGGGGATTTAGATAGAAACCTACGTTTTGACGTTTTGAAGAAAATTTATTGAATTGGTTTTGTTTTGATTGCGAAAAGTTAAAATAAAAAACTGGGTAAAATTTACATATACTCAAAAGTAATTTCCATGCTTCAATCTTCAAATACCCCTGAAAGGTTCTTCTCGTGCTCCTATTTTTCTTCTTTTTCTTGGCGCTGATCTGCCAAAATTAATTAAGTGCTTTCAGAATCTTGGTATTTAAAGAGATTCTTTCCCGGTAACTAAAGAATTCTCGAACCGCTTCCTTAGCATTAGTAGTTTGACTAAGCAACACCCAAGTGTGTGAATTACTAACAACTTCAGTTATTTCCTGTTTATATATCCTGTAACGACTTAGTCTTGTATAACTCGACTTGAGTTAAAGAAAATTTACTTAGTCTACCTACTTACAGCCTACAGACTAGCCTTGTTAGCTTGTATGTGCTATTTTGGAAATGCGCAAAGCAATAGGAATTTGATCATTGTTAAATAAATATACTTCTCGATAGATAATCATTTGCCATCCCTATTTCGATCATTGGTAAATAATATTCAAGCATATATTTATCAAAATCCAGTCATTCAAAATGATCTGGTTTTGTAAAATCAATTACTTTCATGACTTCGTTAATTCGCTTAAAAATTTTACGTTTTTGAATCAATTTTAGATCTTGTTCTAAATGCTTATAGTACATTCAGTGTCCACACACCTAATTTCTCGTCATTTAAAGCTCGTCATTACGAATCCAATTAAATTATAAATTATCTCAAATATAATCATTTGCGGTTCCAGTATCTTCAACATTTGAAATTAAAAAATTTGCACCCATAAAATAGTTAATTTAGGCATTCTTCATATGAGTGGGATACTTTTCTCACACCCATTTTATAATTCTGTGCACCAATGTCGGAATCGTGAACCGGCTTTTGCCTTTATAATTCGTATTCATTTGGTAATTGCCACTTGTTTATTAATAAATGCTATTACAGAAAATTGGTCATGTAATATACTTTAAGTTTATACTATTTTATCCATTTGTCTTGTAAATAAATTTGCTTTTATAGCTATATGATTGACAATGTGACTTGAAATGTGTCAACACTTCTATCTAATAATGTGACTTAAAAGTGTTACAATCTTCTTTTAAATAGTAAATTTCATAGCATTAGGGTATTCTACTTCTACTTTTTAAAAATCGCTAAAGAGACTAGTGTATTTCTTTTGATAACCTTTCCAATTGTTTTCTTACTTATTATAGATATACCAGGCCAGGACTTGAACTATTTTTAGAATATATTTTTTCTACTATTTTCTGTTATAATTTACTATCCACATCTAAGTGATCTAGTTATGTTATGACCATGTATACCAGTTTTAAACGTGTTCCAATTATTTCTTTAGTACATTATTAGTGTATCTTGAATTAATTAGTATCAATCATTAAATTTTGACCGACACAGGGAATAAGTATTCACTGATTATTACAGTGCTCTATGTAAGGTTCCTCGATTTTCACGCAATCAAAATTGTATAAATAATTCACCGAACAATTAATCGTTTTTATTTCACTTAAACGGTGTGTGCTTATCCATTTTAAATTGTGCACCTGACCGATCTGATTAGAAAAAATAAATTTCAGATAATAACAAACAACAACTTTAAAAATAGTAAAAATGAACTTTTTGTTGGCAGTCATGTTGTTATAGTTGGAATCCTTGCTCCCAGCTCTATTGGTGACCCGGAAGGAGACCAGAGGAAACGAGAGAATAACCGGAGATAATAACAAAAATATCTAAAAAGACGCACCTGAAGCTCACGAATTATACCACATTACCTACGTAATGAAACGTCCATCTCATCTTCCATAAAAAAAATAGAAGATGCTGGAACTCAAATTTCACTGAAAAATATGCAGCTTCATTTGAAACTTATGTGCGCGTGAATAAGCACTCCTAGAAGTTAGTAGAACCTAGGCTAAAAGAGATCTAAATAACAATGCAATCCTCCAAAGGGAGTTACAGTTTGATTACTTTCTCGCTATCAAAAATTCTTAGTAAACTTAACATTGAGCTGGAAGACGTCGCATTAATCATTACCTTCTAGATATCAAACCATTTATGGATCCAGAATTATTTGTTTTTAATCTTTGGATTACTATAATGGAGTCTACAATTTCGACGTTATCGAACACCTTCCTCAGGTTAAGATAAAATTTTGCAGTTTGCTTATGATATACAAAAAAAATAAATTTCCAATACAAAATAAGTAGTAATTTTTCTAACAATCAAACTGATTTGAATTGGCCACCTTTTCAGAAAAATAAGAATGTCTAATAATTAGTCAATTAATTTAAATATATGAATATATAATATTTTTTACATAAAAATGATTTTTTTTTCTTTTTGAAAATATACAAATTTAATTTCAAAAATAAAATAGAATTGTTATTTATATATATATATATATGAGTGGGTGGAATATGTATAGATATATTGTATGTCTGTGTGGAGAATATAAATATAAATGTGAAGATCATTTATACAAGGTAAATTAGTGTGTAGTATATCTATATATAAATGGGTGTGTGTATGCCAAGTATAAAAATAGAAAAATTATTTTTATTGAGGCTGAGCATGTGTATTTATATATATAATTTATCTAATTATTATGCTTATATATTCTTTGATATAAAAAAAAAATATTTCTAACCTTTATTTTTATTTTTATTTAGAGATGTGTGAGGGTGTGTGTGTTTACTATTATATATACATATATCTATGTTACTTATGTGTAGAAATCGATTACATATATCTATATAGGTGTATGTGTTTGTTATGACAAGATGTTTTTGTGTGTATCAATCAAAAATGTGTCCGTGTTATATATGAGGTAAATAATATAATAAAATTTAAAAGTGTGTGTAAAAGAACCAAAAATTTCTGTGTAGAGTGTATGAGATAAATTTAAAGTTGTTTGTGTGTATTAAGGTAAGCATTTGTAAAATTCTTTTCAATAGATTCTTGGAATAGATGTTGTTTTACTTCAAAATGTAGACGTTTTATATGATTTTGTGTGTACGGTGAAAATTCAATTAAATTAATTGGTTTGGGTAAGAATTTGTTTAATATTAATTCACAAATTTCATGCGACCTTTCTTCAAGTATTGAATTGATATATGTTTGACTTGTTTGTATCTTTGGTAAGTCAATTATATCTTCCTGATGTGTGGATTTACACACAATTTTAGTTGGATTTGTATCCTTAGTATTTGTAGAATCGTTACACGTACTTTGATGTGTAGATATATCTTCATTATGTGTAGATTTACACACAATTTTAGGTGGATTTGTATTCTCATTATGTGCAGATTCATCATATACAGTTTTAATAGTGTTTGTTTCCTCATTATTTGTAGAATCTTCATACACAGTTTCATGTGTGTAATCTCCCTCATTATGTGTAGATTCTTTACACACCGTTTCATGTGTGAAACCTCCTTCACCTTCTATATAATCTACACACACATCACCACTTGAATTTAATCTTGATGATGTGTATGATTCATACACACTATTTTGTGGCGAAGAAATAGGTGTAAGTAAATCTGGATGCTCTCTCAAATAATTTCTAAAATAATAAAAAAATTTATGATTTAATTGGCCTATACATGTGTGTAAAAGATCAGGATATAAGGGTGTGTGTATGTGTGTATTTACACACAAAAATGGATGTTTTTTTATCTCCATACATCCCCCTTTTGCACCCAAACGTTCTGTAGGGTTTGTGTGTAATAATTTTAATACAAGGTCTTTGGCTAAGCTTGGAAAATTGGGGGGGAATTGTAAATCCAGTGAAATTATCTGTGTGTGTGTGTGTATAATCGGTGTGTGTGTGTGTGTGTGTAGGAATGGGAGGTGTATGTGTGTGTATGGGGAAGGGTTGTGTATACATGTGTAGAGGGTGATGATGTGTGTGTAGGGGGTGTGTAAGCCACATATATATATATATATAAAGATGCGTGTAATACCTTATTATAAATATACCAATCTGTAGATCCTTGAAAGGGGGGATTACCTATGAAAATAAATATTAAAAAATATATAAATTTAAAATAATTTAAATTTAATTTAATTTATCAAAAATCACACACACACTTTATACGTATAAATAAATATATATATATATGTATAA
>JADHZB010000947.1:1308-50338 GCA_015657535.1 Nephromyces sp. MM_2019
ACAGAGAAAATCGCAAAGAAATAGCGAAAAACAGACTTCTCGCACACATATCTTACTATATAGGAAACGTGTCATGAATAGAAAAGAAGAGAAATGAGAAAACAGCAGGAGGTCTACAAGGCATTGATGAAGCTCTGACAGGTGGGGAGGAATAGGCAAAAATTTGCAGCATGGAGGCTAGGAAGGTTGAAAAAAAATTTTTATCAGGTCTTTCCTCCATCTTCATCTCTTGCTCCCCCTCCTTCCACCCCTCCACCCACGCACTTCACTCCCCAATACCACCTCCAATGAATAAAGCGAAATTCCATCTTCAATGGCAGAAAAAATTCAGACTATCCAACCACCAAGCATATAACTTCTACAAATCATCAAGAAGTACCCAAAAGCTGCATTTTCACAAAAATATCTGCAAAAACATCAGAAAATCACCTCCTAACGCTGCTATTAGAGGGATAGCAGAAAAACTCAATTTTATAAAGTAAAAACCCACATTTTTGCTGAAAGTGTGCTTGAAGAAGTTGGAATTTTCATACGCTGGATGTGAATGCCATAAAAAAACTTAATTTTTAGAGAAAACATCCAAAAACGCATAAAAATAGCAAAAACGTAGGACATTAGACGTTTTTTCAGGGATTTTCAAAGGATAAAATAAAACGCACTAGCGAAAGGATCTAATTGGCAGAATCCCTCAAAAGATGAAAGCAACACACACTAAAATACAACTACACACACATCTAACAAGCAAAAAATCGAAAAAGCTTCTTCAAACTCTTCATCATACTACACATGCTAGCCTCTATTATGCCTACATAGAGAAACAGGCATTTGGAACGATCCTAGAGCCTTCGATTTCACTGGAATCAACAGGTAGTGAGCTGAGACAAGAGTTATCGAATGTAAACCCTCTAATACCTCCAGAAGGAGAGAGCTAAAAAAAAGCAGAGAAAACAGCGAATTAAGAGATTTGAAATCAAAGGAAAATGCAAGTTTTGTAGGTTTAAAAGCAAAAAAGAGGAAGCAAATTGCAAAATGTCAAGCGAAAATAAAAAGGTTCGAATATTGCAGCACTAAAGAGGGAAAATCTTTAAAAAAACGAGGAATTTCGAGTGAAACTGCGGAATGATTGTAGCTTTAAAGAGTGCAGATATAAGAAGAAATTTCTTCAGTATCAAATGCCCAAAAAAAGGCTTCTCTGAGAATACAGAGGCTTGGAAACGTATCAAAGACTTTTGTCTATATATATCAAAAACACAGAAAAAACCCTTTAGAAATACTGATGCATATCAAAAAAAAAATTCTTTCGTGTCAATTAACAGAATGTGCAGTTCAATTAAAAGACTAACAGCAAAGACAAAAAAATCAGGCAAAAAAGCATAAAAAGAGCATCAAAAAACCTCAAAAAAGCATAAAAAAACCTCAAAAATTTCTTCAAAAAAACCCCAAAAAAAACCTCAAAAAAACCTCAAAAAAAACCTCAAAAAAGCATAAAAAAACCCCAAAAAAACCCCAAAAAAACCACAAAAAAAACCCAAAAAAACCCCAAAAAAACCCCAAAAAACCCCCAAAAAACCCCCAAAAAAACCCCAAAAAAACCCCAAAAAACCCCAAAAAAACCCCAAAAAAACCCCAACAAACCCCAAAAAACCTCAAAACAACCTGTGAAGCAACTTCCATCTCGTTAGCGCCTCCTGCTCTCACATTTGTTAGCTTTCTCGTGAAAGCTCCCCCTCTTTTTGTGGGAAAATTAAGTCCTACGCTCCGGTTCAATGGAAAAATGATATCTTTTGGAGCATGTATCTTCAAAGAAGTACAATCCGAGTGATAAGAGGAGCTGAAAAAAGCCAAAAGCCCTGTTTTTCGCACAGAATTTTCTCTAGAGTGACGATAGGACGAAAGCCTAGGAAAGAGCTTCGTAAAACTGGCTTCAGCAGTGTGTTTCAGCAGCAAGCTTTCGGTATGATTCGTTGAAATATTACCAGCCTTCAATAAATAATCTATATGATTCCTCAAAGACCTGATTTTAGAAAAAATCAACTAGAAAGATCCATTAATTAGCAGATTTTCGAGAAAATATGGGTCTGAAACTTTCAGCGATTGAAGAATGAATATCTTCACCTTCAGATTTCTCTCCTTTTAAGCACTTTAAGCTGATTGATTCATTTCTAGTGTGGAACATACACCTATGCTCTCTCACTTTCCAGCAATTCAAACTGAAATAACTACGGCAAATAACGTGAAAAAATCAAATTGGCTCACAGACCATGAGGAGAAGAGAGGAAGAAAATGAAGAAGCAGAAAAACTCACATCAAACTGAAGCAAACTGTAAGATTTATCACTTCTCCTCTATCGGGGAGTTTGGTGGCGCAATTTTATCATGAAAAACTGCAAACAACAACAGAATTCCTCCTATTGATGGGATATAACTAACGATAAAGTGCAAGAGGTAAAATCAAAAAAACGTGGGGTCTACAGATACTTTTGCATACTCTAGTCACACATATATGATTGCCGTTTTCTATTTTATGGAGGCATATAGCTTTCAGACTAGCGAAAAGCTGAAAAAATTCCAAAATTACTCGGTTTTTCCTTTTTCCAAAGAATTTATATGCATTTGGAACGTAAAACATTTGAAGCTCTCGGGCAATGTGTTGTTTTTAAGCGTTTTTTTTACAGGAAATGTGAGCTTTAGTCAGAAAAAAAAGTGGAAACGTCTACTCTATGTTCGCTGCTTCTTCAAACTTTTTTTCTTAGAAAAAAAGTTTGAAGAAGCACTTTTAGTCCCTATTCTTATTGTCTCTTTAAAACTCTTCACACAGCAATTCTTTCAAAAACGGCTTGAAGAATTATGCTTTAAGAAGGCCAGACAGCAATTTATGAATCCAGGATTAGAGAAAGAAAGAAAGAAAGAAAGAAAGAGAGAGAGAAAACACACAAAAATTTGGATAACCTATATACTACATAAATCAAAAAGAAAAGCTCCTAAAACATTACGCGAAAAAAGATTGTAAATAAGTGACCACACGAAGAAATATCTAGAAAATTCAGTAGAACGAACAAAAAAGGAACACACACACACACACACACACACACACGCACAAGAAGATAGATGCATTAGCATAAAANAGACAAAAAAAAAAAAACACACAAAGAAATGAACACACAGAAGCATACAAAACGCAAAAAAATAAGAAGAAATTCATAAATACACACACACGCACACACTTGCAAACACATACCAACGCACACACGCACACACACACCAACACGCACGAAAGTCCTCACATGGGAATCTTCATGGACGCTACAAGAATAGATCCGCAACTCTCACTATTCCGCCAAAACTTTGATCTCCATGTATAAGCCCTACAAAAAAATCCTCCTCTTCCCATGAACGAATAAACCACACAGAATATGCTCTGCAAACAAAATATCAGCTAGGGCTACATATATGTATTACACACACACACACACAAACACAAACACACAAACACACAAACACACACACACACACACACACAAACACACACACACACACATTATATTATATCTATATACTGGAATAAGAGATTCTGGAGAAAAAATCTCAACATTATAACGCAACAACTCTGCTTATACACAATTAAACTATTAACATCTTCATCATATAAATAGAAAAAAATACATTTTTTTCTTTACTTTTAGAGGAAAAAACTAACCAAAAAGCAGAGAAAATGTCTTCTCAGGGAAAAAATCCAAGAGGAAGGACGAGTTTTTTGCTGAAAAAGAAAATATAGGCAGAAAGCAAGGAAAAAATGGGGATTCCTTGGAGGAAAAACGTCAAAATCCCAAATTATCGTACTCTGCCAAAGAAAAAGCAAAGATTTCCACTCGAAACAGACTTATTAAGCGTGAAGAACGTGAGGTTTGTAGATTTTAAATAACTTTGAAGTCAAAAGACGTGGGAAAAGTATAAGAAAAAATCCAAAAACAGTGAATTTCTCTGAAAAAACCAGTAAATTTGTAGTAATTTGAGTGTATATAGAGTTGCTATGAGGATGATGAGCAATCAGGGTTATGATAACCTGAGATTCAACTCTTTGATAAGTTTTTGAGTAGCAAAAACAGCTGGTGTTTGTGGTGTATTTTCGTCATTAAAGTTTTCAGTCTTTAGATTAATCTAATTTTCAGAGAAAAGTGAGCTTATACCTTGGATAGCACATCGTATACAAGATCTCATCATCAAGAAGTGGTGAAAACTAGCGATGGAAAAAAAAAAAGATAAATATACTAGCGAGAAAATCGAGCTTTTGAAGTAAACATTTATGAGTTGCTAAGCCTAGGCAGCAGCAGCTTTTTCGCTAGTTTCGTAGTTATCACTGCAACTGGAAGAAGACGAAGAAGAAGACGAAGAAGAAGAAGAAGGTATGTCTTCAAAAAAGATCAATGGAAAAAGTTCGGAAAAAGAAGGGATATGGAGGTGTGAAAAAACTGGAAAAAAAGGCATGAAGTTGAAGCCAGAGCGTGGATGTGTTGCTAGGGATTATAATATATGAATGCCTGAATGCTATGCTGAAAGCAAATCCTCAGTTGAAAGCCACAAAATCATCCGGTTGAAGCAAACCTACTCATTTCGATAAAGTATAAGTTAAAAGGGGCTTATGAGAAGATAATGAAACAGGTGATTCTCTGGAAGAAACAGTAGCGAGAGAGAAGGGGAAAACTGAGGATATGAGATGAGATGTGTGGAGGAAGGAGGAGGAGTGTGAAGGTGGTGTGTGAAGGATAGAGATGAGATGTGTGGAGGATGGAGCGGGTTTGTGGAGGTTGTATGTTGAGGGTAGATGTATTAAGAGTAGACATGACTTATCAAGGATAGAGGCAATTTCCAAAGTGTGGATTTCATACGTGAGGGCTCCAAAAATGCAGAGAAGGATTTTTTTTAAGGTTATCCGGCAAGTAGAGCAGAGAAGATAACAAAATTCGTGAAGCTTGACGTGGAAAGATGGATAGAGGCGAGGAATCCAGAGCAGAAATGAAGGAAAAATGAGTATTATAAAAGCACTACACCCAGAGAGTTTCAAATTTGAAAATTCAAAACGGAAAACCTGCCCCTGGAGCTGAATATATACTCGTCAATAAAGCTGAAAGACCGGAAAAAAAACTGATAGGTTCAGCATGCAGATAACAAAAAAAAGGCAAATATCATACTAAAATTGTCATTTCCTTTAGTATCTTGATGAAAAAAGTATTGAAAAATCTGTTTTTTGTAGGAAATATCAAAGAAGCGAATTTTGAGTAGCCTGAACTGCTGAAGAAGTAAAAAAAATCTGAAGAAAAGGGAAAAAGCAGCGATAAGACAAGAATGATCATAAACTCTAAGATTTTATCCTGATAAGCTGTAAACCCTCGTATCTGCGCTTAATTCTTGCACACACAATACTTTTTTTTGCTCCGCCAACGTGCTAAATCTTTTTTATATACTTGTCAGTGAATCGATAATGCCAGTCCTAAAGCTAGATCAATTAATTTTGTCTATAATTCACTTAAAAGATGCTTTAATGAAGGCTTTTCCGGGGTAAAAGAGGAATATCATTTCTTCATCTTCATTATGCTTCCCTATGCCAGCCAGACTTACAGCTATGATAGTCTACTTTTTATAGGGTAAATGTATCTATGGTCTTCAATCTGAACTTCATCCTCATATGAATAAAAATCTTGAGGAAAGTGAATATTAAGATATTCTCTATTGTAAAAAGATTCAAAGTAGAGAAGATTTTCATTATGTCTAAGTAGTTAGTAAAATTATATCAATATGATGAAATTCATGCTGGGTCTATTGGTTCTTAGACTCTTGAAGGGGTAAACTAGTTTAGTTAATTTAAGCGCCACTACCTCTTCATCTGCTTTTAAATGCCACTACCACTTCATCTTCTCTCCCAATACTTACAAACTTGGCAAAGTGACAATAAACGCCCAGACTTATTCTATATTGCTGCATAGCTATCTACCCTCTGATAGTTGCCAGAGCCTCTCGGTAAAATAACGAAACCACCTATGTAAATTGAATTTAAAAGGAAGGCTTTTCCACTCTCAAAGCTGCTATAAATGTAAAACACATTTTCCCCTCATCACTACAGTACGACTGGACTCCTCTCTACCATGAAGAATTTCATGGCTCTACTCCGATTCCTTGATAAAAAAAGGCTTGAAGTAGTGTAAGCGCATCTCAAGATTTATACTGTAAGTTGAAAAGGTAAACTAAGTGAAGGATCCTCCCTGCAGGTTTCAGATTATTTCAAGAGTTGCAATTTTCGCAGAAGGATAACCTTCGCTCTGGAGGAAGAAATTATCTACGGGCATTTGCGCTGCTAATGAAGGAACGCAATTTGCTATAAAACATCAATTACACGACGGGAGAAAACGAGGGAAATCACTTGTTACCAATATGATGGAGGGAAAAGACGAGAAAAATCACTCATCACCCACATCAAGGGAAAAAAAAAGAAAGTCACTCACTCTCAGCATCAAGGGAAAAAACGAGAAACTTCCATTATTCCACGATTTTGTGAGGCTAGTGAGGCAGACTCTTCATCGAAGATTCCGTAATACCTTCCAGTGCTGCAGAATGACACCATAGCATCATCTTTATACTGAGAAACCTTGCCTTCCCAGTAAATATGCAGAGACTATGAGCTGGCGAAGCATGCGGATGTCACCTGCCATGCGAGGAGTGGTACTCATAATCACCCGATGAAAAAAGGGCAAAACTATCCGAAAACCTTAAATTTACGCGGAAAATATGGCGACACCATGGAAATTAGCGATATTTCATCCGTAGTAGTTGGCGCTACTGCTTGAAGGATAAATTAATTTTGTGTGTGCTGAGAACAGGCGAAAGCTACATTATACGGAATGAACAGGGTAGTAACATTCTTTCTAGTTAGGAGAGGTAATGGATTGAGCACGATTTTCTTGCTCAAAAATAGGAAAGCTGCCTTGTTTTTGCAAGCAAATAGGCTGCCTAGTGTGCATATTTTTCAATGCTGCAATTTTGCATAAGCTGAGTGGGTATTTAGTTCAAGTAAATTTGGTTTGGTGGGGACACAGCGGGGAGATTAGTGCAGTTGGAGGATGTGGTATTTTCGTAAAGTCTCTGAAATCATTAGAGGAAATGAATAGCAAATCACTGAAATATACCTAGGAAATGAATACTAAATTGCTGAAATAATTAAGGAAAATGAATAGGGAATCGCTGAAATATATCTAGGCAATTAATAGCCCTCTATCTTTGTGCTAAAACCCACTTTTTGCTCAGTATCGCATTATTTCGACAACATTCTGTTTCCAACCGCAGGAAAACTATCAGAGTCCTGAAGTACTCAATGTTTTTCTTAAATAACTGTAATGCTACATATTGCTTGCTTAGAAGGGGAGATAACAATCGTAGGAGGGGTTTTCAGCGCCTAGGAAATTGATTTTCGTCCAAAAAAACCCTTTTTTGTGCTAATATACGAGATTTGTCTGCATGAGCAAATCAGGCAAGCGCGTCCCATCATCTGAGGATATTCCGTTTATATTATAATACGCAAAAATAAGCAGCTTAAGTCTATTCCAGTCTATGCATACGTTCAAGCACATGCAGAATCAGTAAATTTTCAAGCCCATGGTCATCCCTGCTTGTGCGCGCTACATCCTTTATTGGAACTCTGGGATGATTTTTCACTCTAGCGTAATCATGCTAGAATGGCAGACGCGCTTAGATTCTTCACAGAGAAAAATCCACGAGCTTCGCATATCTTTTGAAGATTTGTTTAATATTCCTCTAGTAGGGATAGCAAAGAGTAAAACAGTGTAAATTGGAGAGTACATACGCAAGAAAGGGTGAAGTGCCGAAAGAACAGGTAAAAGTTGCCTGAGAGACCTCAAATACACAAAGGATGCCTCATTCAAAGTGGCTGCCAATACGTTTGAAAATTGCATTGGAGTAGTTGAAAAAACCTGAGAGGCACGGCATGTTGATCCTGCTTGCTTTCAGTGAGTAAAACTTAGGTATTTCACAGACTCAAGCGTTCTGCCAGCCTGCAAATGCAGAAAGCTCATGTCACTTGTGCTAAACACACTATACTGAAACCTGATTAAGACCGTAATTGTCTCAAATTTGCAAGTACCCAACAACACGTATATTAAAGGTAAATTTTCTGCCAAAAAACCTCCCAAAAAATTTTTTTTTCGAGCTCAATTATCATGATAGGTCTTTATCACCTAAATTTTTTTAAAATGTTTTTCATGTTTAAAGAAACGGAAAATAAACGCAAGATTTTTCCAGGGCATTAAAATGTGATTGGACTGGCTTCGCGGCATCCCGCGTTACATACAGGCTTGGCGGCTTGTTGGCGGTGTGTGTCGCGTGTACATACACTCACTGGTTCACGATATCACTCGGTTTAGAAGTCTAGTATATTCGAGCCTCCTTAAAGCGCTGCAAACACACATTGGAGCTTTGCTAATTGCATTGTGATAGGGGTTTACCTTATACACGCGTCACGAGCTAATGTGCTGACAAGATAAAATGTATCTGCGCCCCTAGAGAGAAGTAAATGCAAGATGCAAATGCATGAGATTTTGAGCGATGTTTGTGCCTCCTCCGTTTTTTAACTTTGGTATAACGAATTTAAATGCTCAGAGATAGTATTGCTGCGAGTATTGGTCGTCCTTCGTCGCTATCTCAGTATCTCGCATTCAAGAAAGCTCCCGGATACCCTGGAACACCTGCTTGTGAGTGGCTTCATCTTCTTTGCATTGGTACTGTGAAAATGCATCGCGCAATATTATGCAAGTATATATATAATGTCAGTCCTTACTTTTGCCAGTACTACATTGTCTCATTTGATGGTCTTTCAAGAAGGGAAAAACTGTGAGAATATCGATATTTTCGCTTAAATATATAAGGGACATGGTGTTTCCTCAAATGTTGTGAGATGTGTACGCGGGTTTACCTTCGTTCATTTGAAAGGTACTGATCTGAGGCACCCATATCTCTCACTAAAATGGGTAGGTAGCGCATTCCTATTTTCTTCTTGCCCAGCGACTTGCTGAGGGAGGATTAATGGAGCGGTCACTTTTTGAAGGAAATGCGCCTCTGAAGTTACCTTCTTTTCTATTCTCTCTGTTTAGTGCATTTTTTTTCAGATAGAAACGCACTTTTTTGATTAGTCGAAGATGAAGATGAAGAATGCTGCGTTGCTTCTTTGAAAAATATCCCTCGTGGTAGCTCTATGCAAAAACTTAGGGTCCTTTGCTGACTATGCTGCATGAGTCTTCTTTATGGGATATTTCTGGATGGGTTTGAGGCTCCCCTTCTTTTTGTACGTATTGATATGTATGTCAGTTTACGTGATAGAGATAGCCTAAAAGCTCGTATGCGCAGCAGCTTTTTTACTTCCAGAGTTTCAAAAAGGCGGAGAGAGCGGATACATAAGAAATTTCGGTCGAAATATTTATGGCAAGCTCCATTGTTGAGTGTAGATATGCTTCGCGCTTAGATATTATCTGTTGCCCTAAAAAGCAGAGAATTCAGAGAGTAGCTGCCTTTTCTACCTTCTTGGAAGTTTTTGTTTCCGCACAAGACAAGGCTGGAACCCACTATTTGTTGCATCTGATTCCCCTTCCGTGCTAAATTTGATTTTTAGAACAAACATCTTCAAATCGTTGTTTTAAAGGAGAGAGAGTTGTGCTTCATTTTTCAATCCCAAAGGTTTGTTCTTCCGATGCGGATGCGTACACAAGCAAAAATTTTCGGTTGAAGATTTATACTCTTCTTGCTGTTTGATTTTGTGAGGAATGCCATATTCCTTGTGCTGAGGATTTTGGTTCGTACCCTTTGGGCTTTTGTTTTGATTTATCATGCATTTGGACATGCTCCAAAAAAGCCATTAAAAGATGTTATTTTTGTATTCCTACCGCATGAAGGAGAGGTTTCTTGTTCCTCTCTCTGGAAAGCACCGGGGGATAAAGCTAAAGCCTCTATAGGCCGCTACTGCGCAATTTTTAGGTTTCTACAAACTCCTTGCTTCTCTGTGTTTGTGTGTTGTGCTCGTATCGTTTCTATTAACTTATTCTCTTTTTTTTCCTTTATTTTTTTCACGTTCGCATCTTTTTCTGAATCTATTGCTTTTGGTGTGTCTCCTGGGCTTATGAGGAAGTAGCGTTTACTTTCCCCATCATGGGGAAAAGTGGAAGCAGTAATTTGTCTTAATGAGGACCTATTTATAAGGAGCAGCGAACTATCCCCTCTCTGTCCTACCCAGAAATCCCAAAAAATATTACTATGCAAACTAGTTGACAGAGGCAAAAGGATCAAGCAAAGTGAACAAGCTGGAGAGGGAGCTAGTGATTTGACTGGATTAACGAATTTTTTTAGGTATGGCGCTTTTCTTGTGTATCACATTTTTCATTTGATTAAATCCTTTTGTATTATGTGGGAATGCAAGCACCTTGTAGGCCAGAATTCGATGAGAAGATGACGGTGTCAGTGTACATACACCTGGTGATACGTGGATTTTTCTTTAGCCATGAGATTGTTTTGCTCGCCTAGCTATCTTTTCCTTTTCAGCTGGAAAATTCGTTAGTATCTGTTGTAGTTTTAGTTAAAATTCCAGTCTTAAGCGCATGGCTTTCGCTCTACTTGGTATCCAGCTTTGTGTGTAATTGCTTTCGTACTATTGCTACTTACAGAAATTTTATGTAAAACGCTTTATAGTAGCTTTGAATTCCTCTTCTTTTCTTGCTTTTTCTTCTTTGGCAGTACTTCCCCGTAAACATGGATGGATCTTTGCTGGATATGACGCTTGGTAACACTTTTTTTCCCGAGAGTAGCTTCAATTCTTTTATCTTCAACTGATGTTTTGTGTAGCAATCATTCTTTTGCTTGAATTTTTGTGCGATTATCTCACACTGTCGATGCTATAAACAGTCGTTAAGCTTTGCATTGAAAGCTCTACATTAAAAAGGTTCTGGGATGCTCTTTAGTTTCATCCTTGCGTGCTTGTCTTGAGATAATGAGTATTCTAAATGACTGCCGTTATTCCGCTGCAAATTTCTGAGAGAATGCGTGTAATCTGCGAAACATCATCCTTGCTTTATGAAGGGCCTTTAAGTCAAAAACAAGGCTTATTAGATTATTCTTCCTAGAATTCTCACAATTTTCCTATTTCGTTGCTGCTTTCCTCCCATGATGTAATTTTGAGCTTGTTTACAGCTTATATAGTATGCTGTTTTATCTTTCACGATAGCGTTTGATTTTCCAATTTTTTTTTATTATCGTATTGCTTTGCATATTCTGCCAATTTTTACCTTCTTGTTTATCTCTTTGATCGTCTTATTCAGATGTTGGGTGTTCTTCCTTTTCTTCATCACCTGCTTCATCCAATTCTTCTTCATCATCTTCCTGATCACCTGCTACCTGGCCTTCGTCTCTTCATCAAGTGCTTCATCAAGTTCTTCATCACCTGCTTCCTCGCCTTTATTTCTACATCTTTCTCATCAATTCGTCATCTTTCTCACCATTTGTTCATCTTCTTCACTTTTGTTTCCTCTCATGTCATCTCTCTTGCTTATATTTTCATGTTCATTTTGAACTCTTCACGCCCTCATACAGACGATATAGTCAAGCAAAACCGTGAGAAAGTACGAAATCCTTCTCGAAATCAGTCTAAACAAGCTGTATCTACTGCAAAAGTTAATGCCAGAAATGGCGGAAGTCTTGGAGGATCTAAACTTTGGACAAATTCTCGGGGTAATAGAAGGCAAAGCTTTAAGAAGGTTGAAAAGTTTAATTTTGGCCGCAATCCTACTAATCAGAGGGTGAGCTTGCTACTCTTCAAGCTTTGTGTGTGGCTGTGCGATAAGCGTATATTGCGAGCAGCTTAGCGTGATTTTAAGGATTAGTCTCATTTGTTCCTGTTGGGTGTTTATCCAGATAACGCAAAAACTTGAGTTCTGGTGTGTATCTGCCCCTTCGTATTGATTGATGTATTCTCCCTTCTATCTCTATCCATTTTAAGTATGTTCATCATAGCAAATCTTTCCTTCCTCACTCCTAGTGTTTGTGTGTGTGTTTAATGATTTATGAAACTATTCTGCAGCCTAGCTTTGGCCGGATGAGAGGATCTAATGGATTTTTTAGACGGAGTGCTGCATGGAATACTGGAAACTCTGGTATTCGTAGCAGAAGAGGTGGTGCCTTCTCTTCATTTGGCCCTTCATTGGGAGGGGTGAGTTGTTATTTCTTTTGATGAAATAAGCGAATATCTTTTTGAATCGTGTGTGTTAGTTGATGTTTCATGAAGTTGTATTAGGAGACCATGAATCTTGTCTAGTGGTGGGATGATGAGGTGCAGCACAAGAGATTTAAACTTGTGGGCTCTTTCATTGACTGTTTTCCCTGGAAATTGGTTGAATATATGAAGGAAGTGGAGATTAATTGAAATTTTGCTGTTATGGGGCTTTTCATGGTTATTTTTGGGGAAATCAGTGTGCGAATTTATTTGCAAATTCTCTGCGTTTTATGCCTTCTTGTAGTACTTATTCTGAATGAAACGTTTTTCATTATTTATGAGGTATTTGTGTGCGTGTGTGCTTTGAGTGCCTTGTGGATTTCTTCTTCACAAGCTCCGGCTGATATTTGTGATCTGAGCCGTTTGTGTATGTGATGAACAAGGCTTCTTCACAAGCTCCGGCTGATATTTGTGATCTGAGCCGTTTGTGTGTGTGATGAACAAGGCTTCTTCACAAGCTCCGGCTGATATTTGTGATCTGAGCCGTTTGTGTGTGTGATGAACAAGGCTTCTTCACAAGCTCCGGCTGATATTTGTGATCTGAGCCGTTTGTGTGTGTGATGAACAAGGCTTCTTCACAAGCTCCGGCTGGCATTTTTCTAAGCTGTTTGTGTGCATGATAAATAAGGATTCTTCATCAACATTTCATTTACAATTGGCCTTTTTGTTTTGCGACTTTTTTCTTCAGAGAGAATTCCAAAAGTATTTTGCTCAATCACCGAGACCAAGGGGGAGTTTCTTTAATAACAACAGGCCCATTGTAAAGATTAGCAATCTTGAGTACTCTATAATGGAAGAGGACCTTATTGTTAGTAAACTACATCGTTTTTTCTCTTTTTGAATGAATTTTCCTTATAACGAGTTTGTTTAAATCGCTTTTTCCTGGCCTGATTAATTTGGTTTTTTTTTAATTTTTGGTTTGTATACATTCATCTATTTCGCTACCCTCCATGCTGCTTCAAAGCTTAAAATCTCTTCATTGGAGTGCTTCTCCTCATCAGGAGCTCTTTTCGTCGGTGGGGGAAGTGGTGAAGGTTTGGATCGATTACGATAAAACTGACCGCTCAGAGGTAAGCCACATAACCTCGACCAGGAAGAGATTTTTCTTTCGTTCATATAAAAAGCAGACATAAAACTGTTGTCAGGGGACAAGAGGAAAAGAGCAATACAAGCAGGATTTTATGTGTATATGTCTATCTTGAGTGAAGACTTATATGAGAGAAAACCTATGATTCTGTGATGGATAGATTTTTTTTTATGGGGATCGATTCCTCGATGTTGATGGTAGCTTTAGCTGGAAGCTGAGCTCAAATGAAGAGCAATTAGGTATTTGAAATATTCATTCTATACGGAAGCAAAGTTGAATTATCTGAGCTCATCTCTGTTTTAAAAGTGTGAAGGTGAAGATAATGTAGACGCGATTGCTGTAGCGTCTAAAACAGCAATGTTTTGCTTACTGAGTATAACGCCGATATGAAAGTAAAAAAGCTGATGATATTGGCTCGAGGATTTTTTCTACTGAAAAAAAAACGAAAAAAGCAAGCTGCTTATTTTCTGGTATATATACTTATGTGTCTCTCTCCTGTTTGTAGTTTTTATGCTATTTAAATTCTATTAGTGCTGTAAGGCAGTGATTGTGCTTATCTGTTATATGTAAAATATCTCTGGTCTTTGACGTAGTCTATTTTGCGAGTGCTGGCTCTAAAAAATGCTGTTTCTGGCTTAACTTTTTGAAAATTTGATTGTCTTCAAGCTATGCAGTTATGTTTTTGCGTGTAAAGTACTGTATTTGTTCTTTTTCTGACGTTTTTTTGTGTTTTCAGGGCACTGGGGGTTGCATTTTCAGAAACATGGAAGATGCTGAACGGGCCATTCAGTCGTTTAATGGTAATTGAAACTTGGTGGTGAACTGTTCTTGCAGTTTTGGGTTTATCCTACGATCAGCCGGTGATTGTGTGGTTTTTTTTGGAACAATCATGTAAAGTACTACAAGGAAAAAATATCTTCGTTTTTGGAATTGAAGGTCTATATATATGCTGTGCTATATATAAAGCTTCTGTTATATATACTATGTGGATAATGAATCTCTTATGTTAGTATTTGAAGAAATGACTTGCCTGCTTGCAACACTACATGTCTGCCTTTCTCCTCGTAATTTACCTGTTAAACTCCAAGTATCGCCCTGGTTTCAGGTTCTCCTTGTGTTTTACTGGTTTTCTTGATGTTTGTGGGATTACGCAGTCAAATTTGAGTTTTTTTTCCTGGTGCTTGGTTGTGTGTTGCATTTTTGCTCGCTTGTGGTATGACTGAAGCTGATCGTCTCATTGAGTCATGGTTTCGCTGTGTGAAGTTTTGAATTTATTTGTTGTGCAAACAGGTCGAAGAATTGAAGGGGTGGCAATAAAGTTGGATATGCTCAAGAGGACGCAGCGTGACCGCTTTCCCGAGAAATGTCCTTGGTAGTATACAATATAGCTGAGATAGCTACAAAAGTTTTAGGCAAAAAACAAGAATTTTTTTCATATATATTACCTTGCGAAGCTCATCTTTAATAAGTTGCTCTTTAGCTAGAAAGTCCTTTCTAATTAGCTATTGCAGCAGACTTGGAAAGTCTAGTATTGTAATTATCATTGTATCACTTATGTTAATCATTAGACATGGCTACAATGCGCATTTTTTATTAGAAATGAGGCGTAAAATATAAAAAAAATTACCAATCGATCCAGTCAAGACTTTGTGGATGATGCGAGTTATTGCCGGAAGAAGTACTATATATATTACAAGGCTCGTAAGCGGAATACCGATATCCATAGTATACTTTTCGCTATATATATATGTACGGTGTGTGCTATTGTGGGTTTTCCTCGCAAGATTGAATTAGAATCCCACGGGGGGTTCTCCGTGACTCTGGTACCATTCACTGTCGGGATGAGACTACCCCAACTTTTCTATTTGCGCCTTAATTACTCATTTGGTAGATGATACGCGGAAAGGGTTTGTTGCTTCTTTCGTAGTAAAGTTTGTAATGCTCCAATTTACTGGGTGTTCTGAGTTTTTCCATTGAAAAACCATCGTTATCATGGTATTGAGTATGATGAGATATCTTGGCTTGCTCTTTTCGGCCGTGTTGCAGCATATATGCAAGCTTAAAATCCGTGCTGGTCTGCTGTCATAGTGTGTGTGACGCTATAGCGATGGAGTTCGTTGTCTAATCTGGCAAAGTAAGCTTGGAAATTCCATTGTACTGTCTAGCTTGTTCTCTCTAGCTATCCTTTAGCTTCTACTTTACTTGTGTAGGTAGTTCTTTAGATACTACGCCTACAACCAAAAAACTTCAAATAAGAAGCCAAAGATGTGTTGGGAAAACATGAAAAATAATAAAGCAAATCCGAAGCGGATTTTAAAGGATGTTTTAGCAGTCAATCTCCATAATCTACTTTGCTTCCCTAGCCAGTTATTAGCATAGCATCCATCATGTCTCACCCAGTTTTTTCGTCAAAAACCTTGGACTGATGCCCGTTATACTGATACTACTACCATTTGCAATTTTTTAACCAAAAAGAAATGTGAAACGTGCGCTGATTGCAATTACTGTTGGACGATCGAGCTTACGACAAGGGCTGTTATAGAGGAGTGAAGCCGCTTTTGAAAGACAGGAGTGGGAAATGAATACGAACCCGTCCACCACACGAAAATGCCGGTATATTATGAAATGATACTACAAATACGTCCTTGTAGCAACTAAAGGGCGCTAAATAGGTTTTTTTCGCGTGAATGGTGCTTTTTTCCGAAAGATCATCGTGGAATGCAGCTTTTGCAAAATGACTGTTAAAAAAGCTATCAAAACAGGTATTGCTGGATAAATGCACAGCACTATTTTCCTATAAAATCCCGGTTTTATAATAAAGTCTGATTGTCTTACTTTCTATGTTGAAAATCCCAAAAAAATATCCATGTGAAGCATGAAAAAGTTAGGAGTAATCACACTATCGGTGTGCATAACGGCTCATACACTGATAGCTGACGGTATGAAACTTCCCTAGTACATTCAGGCTAAAGGATGCCGGTAAGCAATGTATTTTCTTTTCTTCACTGTAGGAGCTAGCTCGTTATATACAAGTCTGGGACCTCAGGTTAGGTGAACGTGAAAAGAAGAGCTCATGGTAGTTAGCTTGGTATATACAAGTTTGGGACCTCTAGGCAAACTTGAAAAGGAGAGCTCATATTAGCTGGCTCATTACGCACAAGTATGAGACCTCTGGGTTACACGAACTTGAAACGCAGATCTCATCTTTACGGGTTATTATGTGGAACTTTCTGGTTATGAGAGGTTTTCGCTAGATATCCATTTCCAAGCCGTCAAGAATACTTACCACCACTTTTAGTTTGTTGCTGGAAGCCTCATGAAGCTCTGCTATAATTCTCGAAAAACAAATTCCGTTAGTTACCAACTTTGCGAAAAAAAATTCTAGTTTCCATAGAAGTCTTAAAATATCGATGGAAATACCTCATCTTTTGTTTCTGTAGAGAAAAAGTCAGCAAATCTAAAGAATCTGTTCTAGCTTTTACTCCAGGATATACGTCAGAAATGATCTAAGTGCATTTGTGAATGAGATTTTTTTTATTCAGGACCTAGATAAAAAAGTGAGCATACGTAATTGAGGAACCGGTACCAGTCACGTTGACTGCACCTGGAAGCACCATCAGCGACCGTGACTTAGACTGTTCCTTGAAGATGCGACAAGCAATAAGAGTAAGTTCAGTTTTCCGGATGCAACACTTTCACACACAGCCATTACATGCCGTGCAATGTTCACGTTGTCCTTAAAACTGTTGGTATGCTCTATGATGCTCTTTCATTGATGCGCTTTCATTGATGATTTTTCATTGATGTTTCTTCATCCATACTCTCTTATTGATACTCTCCCATCTACACTCTCATCCGCACTCCCCCTTCCACACTCTCTAATGGATGCATCACTTGTTTTTGCATGGCAAGTGATAAACGCTGGGCTTTTCGATGAATTTGCATTGTAGCTTTTTCCATCGTTCCTCTATTTGATTTTGCATGGAAAATGAATATTCAGTACTAGACTCTAATTGCCCCTGCTGCTTGTAAGTTTATACGGTGTCAGGGCTATTGGCCTCTCTTCATTCCTTGCGTATAGAGTACGCCTTTCCACCCTCAACATTATAATCGAATCACCTATGATGATGTACTTCCTCAGCCTTCGCCATCACATGTAATTACTGAAATCTTCGCATTTATGTGTATCTCAAAGGTGGCTTTACTAATAACGTGTGCCCTACTTAAAAATGAAACCCATCGGTCTACCCCCTAAGAAGGAGGGGACAAGAATAGTGGCACAGCTATCAATCAACACTACTACTACTGCAAACGATACTAAAGCGCCTGTTAAAGATAGTGGCGAGGTTGAAGAGGTGGTTAATTCGGTGTGTCCACCGGTCTCCTTGACAGTTGTGGAATACGTGGATAAGTTCTGCATTTTTTTAACTGATTGTGGAGTTGTGGGAAGCATCGTAAGTGCTGTAGTTTTATACTAGTGGGTACTTTCGAGGACTGCGTCATTTTCCATCATTTCTTTGTACATGCGTGTAGTTTCAGCAGTTCTAATGTGTGTGTTTTTCTATAGTTGTGGTTTTCCGCTAGAAGGAAATTGATTACTAATTATTAAAATGAGGTTTTTTTTTGTTTACGAGCCATTTTTGGAATTATTGCGGCAGAGTATATACAAAATCTGGCTTGAACGGAAGAAATTTAAGTACTCGTATACGATTCCTTACAGTCTTCACATTGCAAAAATCCATGCGTATTTCCGAGCGATTTAGCAAATGAAATTTTTATTTTTTTGTGTAAAATAAGTATTATCAACAATCTGTTTTTGAGCGCGAAAAATTTTTTGCTTGGAAACAACCCTTTGGAGCTCTATAACAAGAGTATTATTCAAGAAATTTGCATGCTTTTGACTTTCTAAAAGCAGCGCTAGTACGTTTTCACGGATGATTAGAAGGTTTCACAAAGAGCATGGTGTTTGTCATGAAATTTGGGCCCAAAACTGTCGTAATAGTAGCTTCCCGAAAGACTTTTAATATAGCAATGCGGAGTACAGTGGAGTTTTAATCTTTTTCAGGCTTCAAAAAGCCCGCAGAATTGTTATTATTTGTGCAGAATTGGTCCTTCTATGTTTATTATCCTGTTTCATCCTTGTCTTATGCATTGGAAATTCATGATTCTTCTGGCCCAGTCAGCTCATAATGCAGGGGTGCAGTTAGTTCGTAAAAGTTTCTGGTTAATTTGCTGTTTTTTTCCAATAGGCTTTTGCGAATTTTTTACCAATTTATTGGGGAAGGCCCATATTTCTCAATGTGAATGTAATACAATTGGCGAGGAGACTCTGCTTGGTTTTCATAAGTTTAGCGCTCTTGTATGAACCCAAGCTGCCGTTTCCACTAGTTAAATTTGTGTGCATTTTGTGGTACAGGTGGAAGCCTACAATGAAGGAGAAGATTTAGACATCTTCAATAGCCAAGTCATTTTTGGTGAAAGGTGAGGGAAATTGGCATGTTGGTGTTTAGAAAAAATACAGACTAAATTCCCGCAATTCTTGGCTGCTTTGGAGTAGTGATACCTCTTTTTTTTGTATTTACCCACATAATATGCTTTTCTTCTCTTCTATTCGACACGGTATACCCATGCAGAGGTGTTCTTACTTATTCTGACTTATTTTGCAGGAAACTTTTTCATAGTTTTTGCTTGCACGAGTTTAAATAATTTCACTTTTTCGACATTTTTTTTGCATCGGTAAGCCATCAGACCTGCGTAGGTGAATCACCAAAGGCCTCAAGCCTTGCTGGCATGACTGAGAGTATCAACTCCTTTTGTGTGAAGAGATTGTACAGGTGGCGCAGCATACATGTAGTTGCTATTTAATGTCTGAAAAAATGTTTTTTTTGCAAATTTTTAGGAATTCCGATATTTATACTCTCTATGCTCGACTTTTGATCGCGGAGATTGCCAAGAAAAGTAAGTCCATTAATGACTCTGTAAAAAATATTACCCCCATATATGATTTAACCAGTAGTCTATAATTGTTGAGAAAAAGATTGATGGTACTCCCTTCTTCCCGGCTTGCTAATGCCCAGAACTAAATATGTCATACATAGTGCTTCGCAAGCTATTTTAGCAGCAAATTCTTAGAATTAGGAGCGACAATTGAAAAGAGTGCTTGTAATGTAGGTTATCTTCTCTATAATTTAGGCCTCTTTTATTTACTTTAATATGCTTTTTATATGTCTTGAAATGGTTTTCTTAGCTTTAGGCGATTTTTTTGCTTATGAAGCTTTAATTTGTGCTCAGAAAAGAAGGAATGATATCGATGTTGGTAGTAAGTTTGTCACATTTTGTTGAAAGGAGTGATTGGGGCGAAATTTTTGATTTTTTTGTCAAATTTCGCTGGAAAAAATGGTGAATTTCACATCACCGTAATATCCTCGATTTTTCATTTGAAAATCCCAAAAACCCAGAATCTGCATTAAAATTATGAAACTTTTTACTGAACACAAATTTTTAGAAAAGCAGAGCTGCCTTTTCAAATAATTTTGGGATTGAAGGCCATTCATAGTATTTCCTGCTAGGGTGGCAACAAGGTTTTTTAGTGGTTTAAAGTGACTCGAAATTGTTTTTGAAGTTTGTGGACTATAACAAAGCTCCTTCTTTTAATTCTGGTGATTTTTTTATTTCTTCTTATACCGTGTGTTTTTGTAACATTTACTTACCCTGCTATTCATTAGGTTGTGCAAATTCTTCACTGATGATGGTTTCATCCACTTTTAGGGTAAAATAGTTGGCTTATTTTTCTCCTTATATTTGCATGCTAGAAGCGTCCCCTTTGCAATTCTATCTTCAACACTTTATATTTCGCTAACACTAAATTCCACCATAAAATTAACTTGTGGAAATTGAAAAATTTCCTTTAAACGCGCTCTTCAGGCCCCAAAAGACTCCTGCTTTGGATCACACTAAAGGTTAGAATAGATAAATCAATTAAAGCAAGATCTCAGGGATATTTTACTCTAGTGTCGAAAGATAGAGTATCATTAATGGATTTTGTTGCTTCAAATCAAACTACATCTATTATATGTATAAATGCAATCTTTTCGGGGTGATTTCTCTGCCTTTTGTCTGATTTTATCAGTTTATTTATTCTTCAGCTGCGGTGCTAATTTTTTTGTGGCTCTTTCGCTTGTGATTAATGCTCTAAAATGAAAAATCCTTATTTTATCTTTTGCTGCGTTGCTTTTTTTCGCGGAATTTCTTAATTAAAAATCAGTTTTTAATACCTATATACGAAAATTCGTGGTTTTTGTTAGATAATCATGTTTTTCTTCATTGTATTGTATATATATTTAGCTGTGTGTGTGGGAGCGTGTGTGTGGGCGTGTGTGTGTGGGTTGGGCGTGTATTTGATTGATCAATGATACTCTCACTTTTTTTTTAAAACCAATTTTTCAGTATGGTAATACATCATCTAATAATTTATATACCCTAATATAGGTAGAGGAGAATCACCATTTTGCATAAAAATAACTGGTTTTTGATCAAATGAGTTATGTTTCTTCATTCTCCTCTTTTGAGTTATAATGTTGCCTATCACTTTATCTTTTAGTCCTTGGCTTAATTTTTTGAAAGTGAATTTTTAGATAATTAATCCTTGTGTAGAGAAGAGGGTGTGTGTCATGGCTGAAGAGCAGCTTCTCTTCAGAGAAACCGTAAACAAGCGTTAAACCATGTAATTAAGTAATATTTTGAATCATGATTGCTAGCAATGTATATTTATCTACTATATATGGCGATTTTGGCCAGTTTCTTTTTGAAGAAATCATATATTATATAGTCCAGTAGGCAGGCCTTGTCATTTGTGAAGCTCACGTTTTTGATGTCGATGTTTTTTTGACGTTAGGACAAAAGTGTAAGTACACTGAACCTGATAATGAGAAGGGTAGTTGAGCAAGTCCAATTCTAGGTATTTTAGCAACTTGAGGCGATCGATTCAGGTATTTTTTAGGAGAAGCTAGTGAAGACTAGCTGGAAGATGTCAATAAATTTTACGCATTGCTGAATGCTTTTGCATCTTAGCTCCTAATTTTTGGTGGCGTGGATTTGTGGAATATATGATTTTTGAGGGTTATTCTATTAAGAATGTGTGTTGAAAGTTTGAAAGCGAGTATCTGCAAAGTGAAGATGAGAAACTTAGGTATGTGTGATTGTGAAAAAGATGTTTGTTGATTGTTTTTTTTGAAGATGTGAGTGCCGCAACCAGTTGGCCTCAGTAATATTAGGGACTCAGAATGATGCGTAAAACGAGTTTTTTAGTTTGGAAAGTGTATGTGATGGTTCGTGGGCTTATAAAGAATTTTTATCTAGCCTCTTCTTGCATTAAGACGTTGAAGTTTATAATTATTTCTAGTTTATTTTGGTAGTGGTTGGATGGTGTATGTGGCGGTGGGTTTTGTGTGTAGTGGTTGGGTTGCATGGATATTTAGTGACTTATTTGCATGAAAATGTAATGGCTTTCCTTTCTGCATGTGTGTCGCCTTACTTCCATGAATGTCGTGGCTTTCCTTTCTTGTATGGTGCATCTTTAGGCTTTCCTTTCCTTTCTGTATGTTGCCCCTTTCTTGTGTGTGTACTGCCTTACTTTCGTGAGTGTAGTGGCTTTCTTTTCATTTTATGTTGTTTTTTAAGTTATTCCTTTGACATGTGATTTTTTGTGGGGTTCATGGTTTATTTTTAAATTTCTTAAGAAGTTTTAAAGCCAATGCTTGCCAGCCCCTCTTGGCGATGTATAAACTTGCTGCTTCAAATTTTTGAATGCTTTTTGCATAGCAGGCTGAAACTTACGTCTATGTTGTGTAATTATTTGAAGTACTGCTTAAGTTTTTTTTTTTGCGTAGTATTAACCTTATGAAAATTGTCTTCTCGCCGTTACTTTTGAAAATTATCGAAATTCGAAGTTTTTTTTCGCTGTTTTTCACCTTTTTTCTGTTATTGAGCATCTTTTATCTGCTTATGGTGTGTATGACATAGCTGGTATTGCCTGTGGACTATTATTTATAGCATTTCATTAGTAGCGACCAGATTATTCTACTTGTACCTGTTCATGAACTCTTTTTACGAACTCGCTCATCTAACCGCGGGGAGCGCGTAAATTTTGTGAGGTTTACGACGTTACGACAGTTGACTATTGTGCTTTTTCCTTTGGGAAAATTTTGGAAAGTCTTTTCGATCTGACATATATCGATTTAATAACATGCATCACTAGCTAATGCATCTTTTGCTTGTGTCTAAAGTTTCCCGAACCATATCAGCACACCTTTAAAGAAAGCTAAACTGTTTAATTAGTGTGACCTGTTAGACTGATGCGGTACTCTCCACAATGGCAAAATAATGAATTGATTATTTGTTTCTTATCGTAGGCTACGAAAAACTACTACGCTCCTGGTTTTTTGTCACCGGATAAATTTTGCTTTTCATTTTTAACTACGCACAGGCGGATTTGTGGGGATGAATGCCAATTTTGTAAGTATCCCGCTGTGCGGTTCAGAGCACAAAACCACCTTTTATTTTTTGCTTTTATGGGTTCTCCAAAGTATTTTCCTGTGGTAACCGCAATGAAATATGCAGCTGAAATTTTATCACTGAGAGCATGATAAATTTTTTTTCTCGAAAACAGTCAGCCCTGGAGTTGGTGCAGTGTTATTCACGCTTCGACACAGCTAAAAACATGAAAAATATAAAAGAGCAGCTTCTTATATTACGCTCGTCCCTCTATAGGTTTAGAATCTTTTATAAGCTGTTTTTGTTTTATTATCAAATTTGAGACATTGGTACTTACTGGTACCTCAAGTCGGCGCTCAGAAGAGGATGAAAGTCCTACTTCTATACAGTGGAATTTCATTTTATCAAAAAATTATCATTGATTCGATATTTCCAAATTGGTATTTTTGGTTGCTTTAAGTATCTTAAGTGATTGCTGACTGTAAAAGCAGGAAAATTGCGGTGGCTGAAGACTTTTCTTACGTATTTATAAATGATAGCTACTGGTCATGATCAGAGGTTGTCAGGACTTACAAGCAGAGTACTAGTCGGACTTTTCTATTGTTCCACGTGGTGACCCCTAGAAAATTTTGAGTGTCACCATACGGAGTTATTTCACGTAATTTTCGTCTCAAATATTATAAACAGCAGGAATCATTAAGAAAATCTAGTATTTTCCTTCGTGGTTAGTTTTTTTTGTAATAATTTGCTAGTTGACTGGCACTAGAGTTTATTGAGGGCTCGGAAATTATTTTCAAAGGCTCCGTGGAGATGTAGCACTTACTCTGCGGGAAATTTGACGCTAAAAAACTTCCTGTTCATTAATATAGCCTTTAGCGTATTATCTGGAATCTCAACATTGCCGACTATCTTTGCAAATTCAACTTTGACCGTTTTTAACCCGCCTTGCCAGACGACCTCAGCGGCTTACTCTATCATTGACAATTTAGAAATTTTTTCGATTCCTTGTCCAGTTATTGAAAGGTGTAAGTTATGGTGTATCGCTCGCTGATATACATTCCTGCGCCCTTTCAGGTTGCTGTAGGCTTTACTTTTTGGTTAGCGATCTATGTATACATTAGGTAAATGACGAGCCGTTTGCCGCTACACGGCAATTTTGCTAGGTAAGCGATGGACCAGACAGAGAAAGGATAATGAAGCTTCCTACAACCCGAAAGTAAAGTATTTCGTTAACCGTAGTATCCCTTCTTACACTACCCTTGAGTGCAGAGCCTTTCAGCTGGAATGCAGTATCCCTTGAACTAAGTTGATTACCCCGTGCTCTCTGCAGAGAAGCAATTCTGGTAGCTCATGCAATCTTGATTTGAGTTCTTTCGTTAAGATCGCTGCTATACACATCGCCAGGCACACTCAAATGTTTAACACTCAAATTAATTAATGTGCATTGCTTTGACGATCCTAGCATAGAATTTCGCGAAAGAGGGGCTCACCATGAGACGCGGTAGCAAGTTTGTGTTGAAAGCAGTGTGATAATAGCCATTACAGCTAATAGTATCATATTCCGGAACCCCCTTAGTGCACGCTACTTTCATCATGACTCGGGATGGTATTCGTCACGTAGTGCTTATGCTGAAAATACTATTGAGAATCCCGCTATTTATATATTCGGTTGATTTCACCTACATCTCTAAGGTGAAAGGTAATGCACATCTATCGAGAAAAAAGATGTGATTGTCCCGTGTATCAGGGGTCTAAAACTCGTATTAACTTGCATGCCACAAAAATATATTTGAGGCTACTTTTCCGACTTGTTTGCAAAAAAAAGGGAAGGGTTCCCAAAGGGTTTAGAGAGGTGCGGTAGGACCCTCTCAGATATTTGTCGAGGCTGGATCACTGCCAACCGCTTCTCATTTGTAGTATCCCCAATTCTGCTGGTGGTTGTAGTACCTTAAATTTACAAATGCCAGCCTTGCTGCGCCGTTTTTTTGAACATGCGCGCTAGGTGAAAATCGAGATATCATGAGATGGCGTGGTTATATAAGGGCATACCCTATAGGTTTTCTGTAAAGTAACCTATCGATGATACTGTCACTCAGTGATTTGTGAATAACCATCAATAAAAGTGTAGTTAGCTGCGAGGCGCTGTGAAAACTGGAGGCTGCATCACTTGTGCAAGACCCCCGTGGCAGCTTTTGCGCCATAAATATTGCTAAAACTTTGGGTAGGAATCTTCTACAGTTATGCGCTTCTACGGGCGATGAAAATGTATTGTCGGGGCGACGCACTTCTTGCGGTATTCCTTATTATAGATTGGCGGCCTAATTTCAATCGCATTTTAATGGCACAATGCATTTTCATGTTTTATGCGTTGTAGCGAGGTGCTTTATTACTTAATAGAGACACGAAAATGATATTACTTTCTGTTCTTACAATCAAAATTTTCAAAGTGTCCGTCACCCCAGGGAACTTCTTGCAAACCCAACCTTTCGCCGTATTCGCCCCATGAAACATGTTGATGGTGGCCACTCTAAAGCGAGAAAGCGATGAATCCTCGAATTTATCAGTAATAGTAGGTTTGAATGATGGATTGTTTAGATGACTCTGGTTTTGAATCCCTAGAGGACCGCTCTGATGATATCACAGAAAATGCTGAAAAAATTTCAGAACCTATTTCAGAAGATGCAAACTCAAGACACATAGATATATTTAAGAGCTTGCGTAGCAAGAAGTTGATGCTGAGTGCCTCTAGCAGACTAGTAGGCCAGCAGCTCAAAGAAGTTTGCCGAAAAGGTAGCTTCCATTTTATAAGTTACTTACTTGCCTTATGAAACTTACTTTGAAGAAATTCGGTTTATAGTAAAGTGAAAAGTATGATAAGATTTGAGCCAATTTGTCGGGTATAAAATTGCCTTGATGTGTTAAATGTGCTATCTCTGTATTTGGGTGCCCAACCATAATATTTCACGCTACTGTTAGATTTTTGAGCAATGAGTGATTTTTTATTTTTTATAAAGCCTAATTTTTTTGTTTCCAAGAGCAAAAATTTTACTTCTTCAAAACATTGCAATGAAACTATTCTACGCAGAAAATGAAGGTTTTTCTCTATTAAAAAGTGGTCCCAAGGACATGTGGAGCGATAGGAATCTTCAAGTGATTAAGAGGCAACGAAATAGCTCGCTTGCTTCGGGGAACTTACAGCCATGTAGTTCGAAGTCAAAGCAGCCTGGCTGGAAAGAGTTGAATGTGATAGGCGGCTATAAGAATGCGGAGCCCACACTTTCTGATGTACTTCCCATCCGTGAAACGGGAAATCTTAAACGCAAAACTGCCTTCCCTTCAGATTCAAGAGGCTTTAAAGATAAAGGCAGCAATGATCGCGGCAGCCATGTGTTAGGTATCACAGCGTTGCCATCTGCCAAGTTTTCCACGTTAGACCGTCATGCAAACTATCATACCTCAACGCGTGAAGTAACGCCAAGTGAGGCAGCCCATGGAAAAGATATCTTGGGCGCAGCTAAGCGCGATATCTCCGCTGATGAAGATTTGGCATTTGAGAAGCACGTTACATGGCCTTGCGCTGGTGAGAATGCTTTGCGTAAATTGAAAGGATTTTACAACTGTCCTAATAGTGCTATTTCTGGTGCTCTTCCTAACATGGCCCAGTCCATGGATAGGCTTCGAGCTGCTACTGAACAGGAAACGTCTATATATACAGTAACTACTCCAGTAGGCTCGAATAGTCAAGCTGAAGACACGCAGAGTTTCTCTGAAGAATTAAGCACCGAACTGCCTGCATTTGATAGCCATCCATCTGTAATTCAGGAATCCTGTAGCATAGCAATAAAAAAAACCCCCTCTGCTAGCAGGAAATATACATCGATGCCGAGGGCAGAGCCGACAAGATTTGGAATTAATTTGCAAAGAAAGGGTAGATTGCTTTCGACTTCAATGAATCCAATTGGCCCTAATGTGTACGAAAAGCTATTTGCTGACTCACGTTATGAAGCAGATGAAACTTTGCAATCACGTGAGTTATATTGTGGTGAAAGCGATTTAGAAGTCCATAAGGTACATACGACGCTCAATGTTGGGCCTAGTGAACGTCTTAGTTTCCCTTTAACAGGAAAATCAAGCTCAGAGGCTACAAAAAAACCATCCATGGGCCATTTATTTGTCAAAGGGTTACGAGATAGAATTAAATTACCTGGCCAAAGTAAGCGAAGTTTGGAATTTTATGAGAAGAAATCCGCAATTAGCAAACAGGGAACCCTTGACTGTGACTCGGAACAACTATACGATGTTTCTCTGCCGAAGAACTTTGATGGCCTAACTGAAAGTCTTGAGAGAAATGCTCCTTACGTAGTTAAGGATGTTGTCGAGGATTGGGTCTCCCCTCCACATCAAATGAAAACTTCTACTCCACCTAGCAGATCACTGTCTGAGCCATCTGATGCAACGGTGGCTCCGAAGGAGGGGAGACATTCTAAAATTAGTTTGGAGCATGGAGTCACGGATAAATTTAAAAAATTTGGCGACAGGCCTCAGAAAATTTCCGATATTTTTGCTAATATGCGCAAGAATAAGTGCGGACCGTCTCATCGTATTTTACACAAGCAGCGTTTGGAGGAGGATTTTGATACAAAGGTTTTATCTCCCATTATAGAGGCTTTTTCTCTAAGGGACGAAGAGGTAAAAGAGGCAGGAATGCAAGCTTCAAGTTTAAGCTTAGAAAACCCAGCAGGTACCCAAGAACAACTAAAAGTAGCCACAGAAGACTTATTTAACTTCTTGTATAATGGAACCAATTCTTCAGGTGATAAAATACCAGAAGAAGTTAATAAACTAAAGTTGCTTCTACCGTATATTACTGATGGCAAAGAAAGGGAAGCCCCGTATTCAGCCAGTCATCTTGAAGGCAGGTCTTCTTGTGGGGCTGAAAATTTTGCCTTTAATGCTGTGATTGAAGCCAAGAGAGATTCCAGTATTCCTGATAGCATAGAAAAGAAATACTTAGCTCACCTTGCAGGCAATTCAGTTAAGCGTGGAAGGATTGCTCGCTTCTTTAAAGATTCAACGCTGAGGTGGATAAGGAAGCGCCTTAATTTATACGAAGAACTTCATCTCTTTAAATCTGGATGGAAGTCTAGATATGATGAAGCTAATATTTTTTCTTCATTGCGAATCACTCCAGAAGAACATATCCCTTCAATCGAAGGTATAATCCCGGATACCAGTGAGGTGGATCCATTTAGTAAAGGAAATAATTTGTTTGAAAATATTGGTGAACACAACTTAACGCTTCCTCTGCTAACAGAATTTCTAATGCATAAGAATCATGCTCTCATTAGAAGAGAGCTGTTGATAGAATATTGCCAGTTCAATATTTTCTCCGACAAGGCTGTGTTGCTCAATGCAATGCGGCTTGCTTGGGGACGTACGCATGCCTTCCCTGCTAGCTTATATCAGGTTATTGATGCACTAGATAACGGCCAAGATATTAATACAGCGAGTGATACCATGAATTCGCATTCACTACCTCATGGAGATATTCCTGCTTCTACTTCATGCTCAGAGAATAATCGGAGTGGTATCACCACTTCTGAGATATCACCTCTGAGTTCTTTCAAACTTGCTAAACCAAGCTGTGAGGGTACTTTTTGCAGCCCTAAACAAGTACTTCTTTGCTTATTTTATTGCGAGAATATAGTCAGTCCTGCTGAAATGGGAACGATAATTCAAGGCAGAATAATAGGGGCTAGTGGTTCTGCAGAGGATAAGAAGATTTTACAGAGTAATTTCCCATCGCAAAAAACTTTAATCGTTGACGAAATATGGTAAGTACCTTTGCACGGTTTCTTTGAGTTCAATACCTCGTTCAGATCCGTTCTAGCCTTTAAACTTTGTGAGTTACACATGTCCTGCTTAAACTACTTCTATTGCCAATGGGCCTTGGCTGCCTTATTATATCTCATGAATTTCCTTAGCCTTCTTGAAGCCTAGAATTTTCGATTAAAATTAGTCTTGGTATGAAGTTTGATTCTAGGATTCCCCTGCCTCTTTTTATTAGTGCGTGTATATATATTGACTGGTTGACCTACTTTTTACAGCGAAATGACATTTTACTGAATCCGTGATACTAAATTTTTTGGAATGATTTAGCGAAATGTTGAGCTACTAGTTAAGAATCTGGAACACCTCTTCTAGGTGTCCTTTACCACTTAAATTAATCTTTAAATATGATGTATAGTGTTTATTTTTCTGTGGTAAATTAATTTAAGGTCATGTATAATGTCTCCTTTGTTGCTGATAAGACGTTGCTGTCTGCATCACAGAATAAGTTTGCTCTTAGATAACAGGGAGCGAAAAAAAAATAGGAATAGCACATAGAGTGCAATAGCATTGTTAAACTAATTTTCGGACTGTAGGATGCGATTTGAATATTTATCCAATGATTTTATGTGCTTGTTGATTAATAGGATGAAAATTATGTATTTACGAAAATGAACATTATTAAGGGCCATAACTGTTTTGGGCGCACATTTAGTTTTCTTTCATACTCTCAAACTATTGCTTTACAAGAGATTTATCTATTCTAGGCAATTTATTATATAAAATAACTATATCACCTAATGAACATAACTTTAACACATACTTGATTAATTCGCGCTATGGTTTTCCCCATAATGCTAGGTGGAACTTTATATGGAATGAAAGCTCACTATGGCACAAGGATTGGCATGCAAAGGGTGAAGTAAGCAAGACTAATTCCACTGACCAAGTCAAGGACGAGTGTCTTCTTTTATTATTTTTTCACGGTAAAATGACCAAAAGGCTTGAGGAGACCGTGTTATTTCCACATCTTACGCTGCCGATGAATCTTTTATCTTTTTGAGGAAGCTAGTATTGGGTGAAGCTGCTTTGGCCGGTAGAGTGCCCCAGGTCAGTGGTCTTCGATACGGAATTATATACTATTTGCTAGTCGCGGGGAGGTAAGATTTACTCCTACAGACTTGATAAAAAGAGCGAATCAAACTTTTTGAAGATGAATTCCAGTGTTTTCTACACTCCTGTTAAGACAAACGAACGATTAATGGTTTCAATTATTTTGGTCATGATTTGTAAAATTTCCCGGTATAGTGGGATAACTCTAAGCATACATCGATTTTAAAGGATGTTCATGCTGCTAAATTCTCGAAAGTTATATATTTTTTTAGTACTTGCCTTTCGCCCTTTGGAATTTTTTCATGGCCGAAATTGAAATTTTTGAAATCCCCCGACCCGCTAACTAGTGTGATACCCTGTTTATTACAACAACCAGGCATTGGCATAGCGCAGCTGTAGCTGAATAATGAATCAAGTAATTTTGCTTTATTTCATCTTACGAATCGCCCGGACAAGCTCTGCTTTGCTGTTGCTTTAAGCACTGGAACGTCATCCAAAAGGATAATTGTGCTATTTTCATCTAGGACAACTCCTAGGGTGTACCATATGTCTTGCATCTTTAAATATAAAAGGCCTCGTTTGGCAATCTCTAAATCCCTTAAGCTTGCTCTTCTAGACTTACTAACCAGTTTTTTATGGGGAATAGCCGATATTTCATAAGGAGTACCTTCTTCAACCTTTAACAGTCTAATCTAAAATTTAAGTTAACTCTCTACTTTTTTTCCTGCAGCTTTAATTTTTGATGAATTTGTACCTTAGCCGTAGTCGATCCAATTGTATCTATGACAGCGAGTGAAAAGGTCTTTTGGTCGAGAGCTTGAAATACCAAGCCGAGCATAGCGGGGTGAACAAGTCGAATCGCTGAGGAGACCTTTATTCCCCGATCAAAGTGATGACAATAGGACGCATAGGAAATCATGACGTGGCTGCATCAGTTGTAATTAATGGCTATGAGCTGACTCATACAAAAAATTTTCTTTTAAAAAAATATAAGGTACCAAATTTTGGGGCTTGAAGGTATCGTTTCTCCGTGAATATAGCGTTCGTAATTATCTCCATGAAGAGTAAATGCAGAGCCTGAAAGTTCACTTATGTAATGTAGCAGTTGTGCTTTAAGTAAGGGTATTAAGATTACCTGGCAAAAATTTCCAACTCTCGTTTAACGGAAGTGAGAAATCCTGATTTTTTTGCTTTGCGCATTCTTTCTGGGAATTTTTTGAGTGGCCCTTATCGAAATCAAAATCTTTGGTAAAGGAAAATAATATTATATCAATTATGACTCAATATTAGAAAAAGACGCACTGGTGTAGTATTTTTCGATTTTCTTTGATGCATAGGTATATGTCACGGGAACTGCTGTATTGTATGCCGCTGGAGCTTGATTTCCATTTCGCTGCGAATCTATTATCCATATTCAGAAGCAAGGTAAGTCATATAAGCGTTAATTTCTTCGTTTATTACGGTCCAAGTTAGCAAAAAAAAATCCACCTTCATGATTTTCAAAGGGGGACAATGATAAGGAGCAACACATAACTTGTCCCCTAATGTCATCAACACCTAGTCCGACTGTTCCTCTCAAGGAACTGCGAAATTCTGCTTCAGATATTTTTTCATCCATAAGATAAGCTTCTGCAACCTAGCGCATTAAAATTTGGTAGAGATGAATTTTTTATGATAGAAAAGCGGCTATCGATATCCCTAACCGTTCCCTTGAAGTTAATAGTAAAGACGAATTTTCCTGAAAAATTAGGCAGCTTCTTGGGGTTCATAGAGGGTGATAAAATCCCCTGAAGTTAAACAATAATATAAGAGGTAGAATGATAAGTTTTAATTTTATATGGATGATGCCTGAGAATTTTCCCGAAAACTAGCGATTTTGTCAGAATTTATCTCGAAAGATTTCCAATTTTTGTTATCAATATACTGGAATATTATTGCCACAGTCCCCTGGTTCGATTCCTTGACTAAATCAACTTTGAACGCGCCAGAATCATGCTGGAAGGCTCCCCGAAGAAGCATTGTCCCTATGAAGAATTGAAAAGAAGAAAAATTGGATACCTTGATTTATATTTATTATCTAAGGCGTTAACGGGAAGTGCAGGTTCGAATAAGTAAAGGTGAAAGCATAATCGACGGCCGTGCGTGGAATAAGCAAATGACGAGAGTAACAAACACACTGATTTCAGTTCACTCAAGACTTAGCTTACCGTAATGATTGCTTCCTCGTATCGACGATTCGGTCACTACACAAAGCTTTTGGCTACTATGTGTTCCATTCTCTTCGGCGACAATAACTTTCCATATTGATGGCCCTCTTACGGAGTTATAATCGTCTATTATGTAGTATCTCGAGTTTATGTCAACGTCAGAGAAATTATCCGAGAAAGTTATTGATTTTAGGGGCTCAGAGAACATTGAAATAGATTCGAGCTGCTTGATAAGCGCCTTTTTTTGGCTTAGCATAGTATCTATTTGTAGTTCAAATGAGTGAAAAAATTCTTGTAAATCTTTTCTTTTTGAATCCAGCTTTTTCTGATCTTCTCTTCGCTGCCCGACAATTGAGTACAGTTGTTGCATTCTTGTAAAACTGGCCTCAATAGATTCATGGAGCCCCATAACATGATGCTCCATCATTTTGTTTAAAGATTCTATCATTCCCAGTTCTTTCTTATGTGTCTCTGCAATTTCCTTTGAGCCGCTTTGCGGTTCAGAAACTTGGTTGTTTTTATTTTTCGCATTAAATTTCGTTCCGATCCGATTCTGCCTCTGGTTGGTACCATATGATAAAGTTTGGAAGCACCGCTATTATTAATGAAATTCTAAAAATGATTCGATGCTAAGTCACCTGTTCTTCACTTTCGTTTGTGTGTGCAATTTCTTTTCTTTTGGGTGCAGAATTTTCATTCAGCTTGTCTGGATTATGTGTCCTTAGCTCATTCTTGATATCATACTGCAGGATAGTACACCAAAATTTAGCACCATTACGATATTTTCAGAACCTCCCCTTGAAATTAGTAGTACTTTAATATCTTGTACCCCCATAAGCCAGAGCGCGTTCTGCTCTGTTTTCTGATTACGGCTGAATATTCTTTTGTGGGACAAAAGCGCATCTGCGGGATACCTAAAACATATATTAGGGGAATGCACGAAAATTTCAGGTATAAGAGGTTTCTTCATTCTATTTACTGGCAGAAGGTTCCTCTAAGGGGGGTAAGGAAGAAAAACTCATCATTCTCAGCGTCTGGCGGAAAGCTCTTCACTCCATTATTAGATAAGGGTACCGCCATGTAATCTTTGGGAAACCCAGGAAAGCTCATTTTATGCACTACGATCACCCTGAAGAAATGAGTGCAAATCTGTTTTGGACTATGCCATTATCGATATATATGGGAAACAAAAATATTCATCTTGATTAAAATGTGACAGCAATACTTCGCTTAGCACTGGTACTGTCAACAGGTAACACACCCGCCGTGATCAGATATTATTCCCATCTGCAAAGCTGCTAAGCACACAGGAGAATTCGCCTGGTATGTCGTAAATCCAAACACTTTTTGGTTATTAGACTCCAATCCGCAATCTTTCGGACATCTTGCTGAAACTCTTGGCAGGCTTGAAGCCTTTATTCCACTGCTTAGGAATGTGTCGGAGCATTGAAGCTTGATGGAAGGCAGCTGTATCTCTGGTACAAAGGAGCTATATCGTAAATAAAGGACCCTATATCAAAGTTTTTCGGTAAGATGCTCAAAATATAAGGTGAATGATGCGACAATTCTAGCCTATTTTCACAGGTCCTTTTACTTCTTCCCGACGACAGTGGCAAGACGGAAACAGACTGTCCCGAAGTAGTCATGTAGGCCTCCAATACTTTAGCCTCATGAGACTTTTCGTTGAACCTCACTAGTAGACCCTCGCCAACGTCGATGTATCCTGTGCCATTGCAGCAGTTATTGGATTAGGCATTAATACCCTCGGTGAAAATTTGCATTATGCATTTTTGGAGTCTATTGCAGTGTGAATTGTTTTTTATACAAAATACCTGCTGGTATTTCCTCTGCTCCGCAGGAAAATACTATATCTGTTATATACCTATGAAGAGCAGACTTGTCACACTTTGATCATTTCTCTACAAAAAAATATAGCTGTCCGAACCTTTTACTGCGCCCATATTTAGTAAGTAGAACTATATCAGAATTGCTAATAATGATATCCCAGCTTGAATATGCCTGGGGATTTATTCGCAGGACTTCTAGTAGCTTGTGAATGGCTATTCCCTTGGCATCAATCATGTAAGGAGGGAAACCAATGATTGACCTGCTCACACCGACTCTTCCACAACTTCTGAAAACTGTTTATTGTATAGTCGGATTCATATATCACTAATACTTTAAAGCCGACAAATCACCTGGTGAATTATTAAGCGAGCTTAAAAAGCTGAAGGAGGGGTTTGAGACTTCCTTTTCAACCTGATAAAAATGTTTTATAGGGAAGAGTTGAGACTCGTGAGTTTAGATTCCTCGAACCATCGCTTGCACATATCCTCCCCTAGCCGGTAGTACTCCTAAAATAATTAGACATGACAGCATGATGTATTTACTATCATAACCATTTTAAGCCTATAAGCAATAATTTGCCCAATCTTAAATTTGAGAAATAAGAATGTACTTAAAAGCTGCTTTTGGAATATCTTGGATCACTTAAAACAAGTGAAAGAGATGTACTCAAAAAAGTTAGGTCTAATCTAGCAGAATATTGACGCACCCTCCGCTCGAGCCACCTTGCAAATCGGCGTGGTCGTAAGATGGCAATTCACAGCATTCTCCTCTAGAGTTGATAACTCGACCTCGCATCCTATCGAAAGACGAAAGCACAGCCCCAAGTGTTTAGCTTTTCTTTTAAGTTTCCTTCAACTATAGAAACCTGGGGGGCAAAGGTATATGGCGGACTCTGAGTTAGCTACTTCATCAAAAGTGGTTTGACATGCTATTGCTGTGTATGCGTTGTCTTCGGCCGTGCAGTCCTTATCGTAAATCTATGAGCGGCATAGAAATAATGCCTTGCGTAGTAATAATAATATGTATTTCAGACTCTAGCACGGTTACCCCTGGGTTGAGCATGAATGGTAAAATCGTTTCAGGTGCCAAATTTGTTCTGGACCATAGCTGTGGTTAAAAAAGTATTATAAAAAGTAAGCAAACCTCGTTTCTTCGATATTACCATTTGTTCAACTAACAATCTCAAAGCTTGGGGCACCTTTTATAAGCACAGTAGATGTTAGCACGAAAGGTGCTTGCTGATTCTCATGTAAAAAGACTGGATGGCTCCACACTTCTCCATGCAATGGAGCCAAAACGAAGTCTATGACAGTTATTCCCTTTATCTCAAACCGCAGTGGAGCCTTCAAATTTTTGGAAACAAAGACATACTCTCCACTTTCTGGTGGCAATATTAAGCCCTTTATATCAACCTGTAGTATTATAGCACAGGAAAAATATTAAACCAACTCAACCCTAGCTTGAATGCCATAGCTTCAAAATTGAGCTAAGCTTTTTTTGGTACGCAATTGATAGGTGGCATATACTAACATACACTTATTTTCCCTTCAATTGGAATTCCGTGGTTTTTTAGCACATCTTCATTTATCTTGAGCTGCTGGGTATAAAACTTCCATTCTTTTCTTTGAGCATTCTGGAAAAAAGGCAGCGAGTCAGCTTTATTTACTATTTACTCTTAAAATCGAGCGGCAATGATAAACGCAGGTACCTTTGCTTGGTCTGGCTGTGAGACGGTGACTACAGCGCCGTAGCCTACTTCATCTAGCGTTTTGGCAGCTTTTAGTTCAGCAACCAGTTTGTCATGCTGGTCCTCAACCTTGTGAATAATTTCTTCTAAGTGAGCTTGGTCATTTGCGTAATACCGAAGTTTTGATACGATCTGTGCGAGCTTTGCATGACTGTAACTCTCTTTACTTAAAGATATGAAGCGTGGAAAACGGTTTGCTTCCTTGGTCATCTCGACATGTTGTATCTTAGAGCCCCGTATCTAATTTAAAAAAGGAAACATTACTCCTAAATTATATCATTCCTTTATGTTACGAGCATAGCACTACCGATATGTTGCAGTAAGGTTTTTCTTCTGATGAAGGTAAGCCTGCAGATGTTGACGTAGAGTAGGCATTACTCTTGCTTCTAGGTAACCATGATTGGTGCATTTTTATCGACTAACCTTCATTGGGACTTTGATTACACTCCTTACTCATGGAGTAAAGGTGACCCGTCTTCGTGTACCAGAGCATCCCATCATTGATATGATTTGTGGATGCTTCGCAGTTTTTAATACGTAGGGTTGCATCGCCGTAATATAGGCATCCTCCTGAGTGGCTGAGAACACGGTTTCCAGGAAGAATTTTCCACAAGAAGTCTTCTTTAAACTCATCAGGACAGTTGACTTCGTAGACCAGTCTACCCTGGAGAATAATAAACTCCGTTTTTGATTATGCTTATATACGTACTAAGCTAAAATTGTTATTTATATGGTATCTGAGCTGCATGGAGCACAACTTCTGCGAAGCTTATCCTGTTTTCAATAGTATTGGTGGTTCAAATTACCACGTCACCGAATCTTTGTGGCGCTTGAACGAGCTAGCTCTACCCACACAAAATTGACATTCAACGATGCTAGTGGTCTCCGCGTTATGTACCAACTTGAAGAGAAATATACTAGTGAATACTGTATCTGTGTGCTCAGTTTATAATGGTCTATGCGGTAGTATTGCATCTATTTTTTATTACCTCGGCCTCCTTCAGACAGAGTTTCTTCGCAGTTTCGAGCTTGATAGTTTCAAAACTCCTACACCATCCCTTTAGTAGTAGCACATGCACGACAAACAGTACACCGGCCCTTACTAGCGCGTAGCGTACTAAAAACATATTCATGACCAACAAAGAGCATCGTAAAATCAATTCTTATTAAAGAAGTGTTTCTCAAACTGAAAACACTTTAGGAAATTGCAACTCTTCTGCTATACTTCTACATCGTATATTTCAGGGGGGTTTTCCCCAAGCATATGCTTAACATAGGTGTACGTACCCTCCAGAGGGATGAACTCCAGCAAAATTTTCGGTTTTTCCGTGATATTTGGCGGTCCTAGTAATCCCTGGAAACCCGTCACTTCACTCTTTTGCTCATTTTTCTAGTCTTTATCCCCAGCGCATGAGCGTGCAGTACGTATTGTTTCCTTACCGACTCATTTGAACTTGCTATTCTTCAGTGCAATGAACAATTTCTTGATGTACTTATGCTAAATAAATATCCTCTTACTTTGATTTAATATAAGTGCATGAAACTGGAGAATAAATTAGTGTTACGCATACAACTAAAATACTTAATGTGTTGTTCTCACAATTTTTAAAACTCTGCCTTCAAATTTTGACTAGTCGATAGTTATGGATAGTCACGCAGTAGTTAAACACCATGAAAGCTTGCTTTCAGGATTAGCATGCAATGGTGGAGTCGGTACAAACTAAAAATACCCTAGAAAATTAGGATCAACTGCGCTAAAAACAATTTTCTTCGTTGTGGCCAACGTCGAAAGTGATAATTTCACGTTTATCGATATCCTGGCAAGCGTATTCGCTTACTTTGTCAATACGGGAATATTTGTCGGCTCGAATCGACTACTTTGGCCTCCAAGCAAATATGATTAGATGTAGCTGCCTCTGATCTGCTTAATAGTGTTTGCGGTTCTGATTTTTCTTGCCTCAATTTTTTGAGCAATTTTTTCGACGGCATCCTCGGTAGAAAATACTGTTTTGATAGTTTGATGTCTTCGAAGTGGAGCTTTCTGGTGCTGATTCGGTACCAAGGTTTTACCTTTGCCTGTCTGAAAAAGCTTGCTATATATACGTGTTATTCACCTCCCTAAGTATGTTTGCTGCGGAGTGAAAGCGGTCTACCTGCATTCCTCTGCATGGTGCTATGGAATATACGCTTGTAGTCTATCGCGGTACTGATCTCTCTTATTTTTAATATAATGGATCACCCGCTTTAACTGCTTTTAATGTTTACCAGTATCTAGGAAGTGAGCATAAGCTAGAAAACTGATGAACACATTATAATTCACACCTTTCGTTGTATCTCATCAATATGAAATAAATTTGCCTGTTGCTTAAAAGCGCAAGAGTAATGGTTGGTCATTTTGGTAGTCTTGCTCTAGACTACTTAATTAATATGCTTTCACATTTAACTTCCATGTCCTCATTGGTATGCTATTAAGGGTGGGATATAGCACAATATCAGTATAAGCTCCAAGTTTACCACCCAAAGAATTAAGCACGCTAGTTAGCAAAAGTAATCACGGTAACTTCCATGGAGTCGGGAAGATACCAGAGGAGGCAGGTATTCACATTTCTTGCTTAAAAATGCTATAATGTTCTTTAACTGACTAGAGAAACTTGAACTGCCGCTCATTTTATGCAGTGTAAGCAAACTATATACCTGCCCCAAGATTTTTTTGGCAAATTTACTAAAGCAGCATTGGTAGTGTATGCATTTTGTGATTTTATTTGCGCATGTTCGCGGTATAAGCAAGATTAAATAAGCTTACATAAGATTATTGTCTTAAAACACACTTTATTCGCTCTTAAATTTGTGGTCCTTCAAATCTTGTGACAAAGTTTGGTAAGGTTAATTACAACTCAGGCTGCTTTTAAAATCTTGAGGCCGTGGCAAAGGTAGCTCTAAAGGTAGGTTCTAGAGATTTGCGTGAGAGCAAGTAGCTAGCACAATCAAGAGAAGAACTCCTTTAAAGAAATTTCAGAAGGCGTTTCTCCGGAGGCAAATAAGGCAAGCTGTGTCTAGGCATTGGCGTGAATTCATTGGCTCACAAGATATCAATGGCTTTAAGGGAATTGCACATTCTAGCGCAATGTTGCTACCACGGCTGATTACGTATTACTGTTCACTGCTGTTAACCGGGATGCTTTAAGCTTGGATGGCAGTGCAGCTTCACGCATCAGACACTGATGTTCCAGCAGTGCGCTTATGCATAGCCCAAATGAGATGACTACTCTGTGGATATGATTGACTGCTTGCGCCTCACCGGCCTGTGCAAGTCGCTTCAAATTTCATATTAAGCTCGCTATTCTTGTAAATTTCCTTCTTGAAGGCGTAAGCCGAATGTGAAGCAAGAAACTAGTTTTTGCTCATAAAATGAGCATCGCGTGATCGCTTGGAGGATAATTTGCCTCAGATTTTCCAAAGTAAGCTCTTTTGCTTCAATTTGACTTGCATTACCATTTTAGCCTTTCAGAAAATAAGATGGATCCAACAGCAGGTTCCATGCTAATAGTTAGCACAGAAACAAAGTTTCATAGGAAATCACTCCCGTTAGTTGTATGTCAGAAAAAATTGCTGTTCCTACACTTGCCATTATTCCTTCTAATACAGCAATATCGACATTACCATTTTGATAATTTTAACTCTGCGGGGCCGTCAATAGGCGTTTGTTTTTTGAAACTTCTTTAATTCGTTACTTGTGAAGAACTCCACTAATCCCACTTAATCTGAGTTTATCCTCCCCTGCAGTTTACCCTAAATACTTTACAGGTTGTGAAAGTTACCAGTATAAGTACTGCATTCTATCTTCTTTCTCCTCCCTAGCTTCTTGATACTGGTATTGATTTTGGCTATTCCTCCGCTTTGTTTACTTACATTGGCAAAGCTGCCGGCGTGTTCTCTTCCTTCACTTACATCTTTTTTGCTATTTTGCTTCAGCCTAATGATTATGCAATAGAGCCAGCAGGATGCGCTGTCTACCCTTACTTCGCGGGTTGTCTGGGTTGATTAATCTTGAAGGAAAAGCAGCTATTACTACGCTGACTTCTTCAGAGGCACGCCCACCCAGATTATTAATTCAGGTTGATTATGCGTACACGTGTTTGTGCGCCAAATTTCTCCTGGTGGTTTTATTTTTTTGGTTTAAAACAGCTGAAGAAGCCTTGTTGGCTTTTTTTAGATATGAAAAAAGTCATGGATTTTTTTGAAGACTTATGAGCCGGTTTTAGGCCTTTATCACAACGATGGAATTACATGATGTGGTGCAACTCATGTTAATGCACATATTTTGTGCAATTTCCAATCTTAACTCGTGGCAAGTGCTGTCTTTTTTACCTAATTATTATGATGGCTGAAGCTAGCTTTTCTCTTGCGTTTTCGGTGCTTCCAACGGTTTTTCCAAACAAATCAATATCGAAGTATTTTTTGGGACTTACTGCGTGCTTTTCGTTTGCTTCAACTACGTATGAAGATGAAGTGGTTCTGGCACGGTAGCTGCATCTCTGAGCTGCTATAAAATGAATTCCTGTAGGTTCTTTGTGAAGGCAAAACTTTTGAAATTTCGCGTAATTTTTTTCACAAAAACACTAGTCCATCCACTACTACAGCTTCTTTGTTGTTCCAAACTAGTAGGACACATCGATAAATGTAAAATATCCTGCTACCAGCCTTAAAGCTTGCTGCATTCATTTCTACGTTGCGAATCAGCTGTTCATTACCTTTAAGTTTGTTTTTAGATAAGCCTATGTTAGTGCAATAAGCTTGCCAGAATTTGTGCTCGCTGCATCTATAAGTGCTTTACACGAGTATATAGGTTAAGATGTTTTTCAATATTGCTATGATTGAGTTTTTTTATTGCTTATACCTCTGTAAGCAGCTGCTACAATAAAGTCATGTGTTTATTCTCTGTGTTGCGAGCAATTAGTCGGCATTTGACACTTTCTAGAGGCTTTAGAGGTTTTCTTTTGATTTTAATTTCGTTTCTGCCTCTTCTCATATAAAAGAGAAAAACTCTTTTTTCAGGGGCTCACCTACTCGGTAACTAAGGATAAGATAAGATTCTTATTCAAGTCCTTCTCTCTGTCTAGAAGTTTGTATCCAGACGAAGTTGACATCATAATCGGTTAGTATGGACTGCTTACCTGAAGAGTGCGTTTAGTGAAGCCCTTTGACAAGTCCTTTTTGGTGATAGGGGGAGGTCTGGTGATGTGCATTTAATTTAATGCTCATAGGCTTACAGTGGTGTTTTCCTCTTTGCGTGGCTTTATTTTTTGGTGCGTATCTAGATGATGTTTGGAGCAGGCGGGGGAGTGGCGTTTTGAGCACACACATACACGAGTGTTGTTTTGAGCAAGCATAGAAGAGTGGCATTTTTTTCCACACCCAATTAATATCATGAGCACACACACAATCAGCATTTTTGGCTCCCCCACTAGTTGTGTCTTTCAACAAAAATTAGCATTTTTCGCACATATAAGAGCACTTCCCTCAACTACTCACAAAAGAAGAGGATAAGGTTTCTAATGATGAAATCAGCGATATTGGAAAGATTGAAAGCACTTTCTCCAAACTCTCTCTCCCTTCTCTATATCAGATTCATCTGGAAGATATACAGGAAGCTGCTACGTGTACTTTGATGATTATCTGGAGCTTTTGCGAGCCTTCAATACCTTAAACTACTCAGAATTTTCAAAGAGGTAATATCGAGTAATTGAGCATACACACATCCTCGCGCTGCTTCAATTTTGGAATAATTTTTAGCCAAAATTGGAATGTTTTTACGAAGAATTTTGCTGGGTGTTTTGGTTAGAATTTGCAGAGTTTGTTGGTTGATTTTTGCTGATATTTATGAGGTTATAAATCCACGCTTGTATTGTAGCGATTATCATTCGCCTGTGGGTAAGTAGGTAACACAAACTCACCCCAGTAAACTGCGCCCCACATACCCACCCCAAAAAAACTTGACTCCGCACACACGCTGCTCCTCATAATGCATTACATGTTCAAATTCTCCAGCTGAATGGATGAGTAATATCCATTCTTCTGATGAAATTCCTTTATTTGTTGAAGAAAAGGAGGTTTTAACTGCTTGCACTGCTTCTGTTGTAGTGTGTACGTGCACGTGTTTTCTGATTTCTTTTTCGCTGTTCTGGGTGAGTTTGAATGAATATTTTGAGGGTTTTTCTGGTGTTTGCTCATGTTATATTTTCCCTGCCTCTAAGCCTCTATACGAGCTGCTATTTATCCTCTTCATGGAAAGCAAATCATTACCATCCTCTCTAGGAAGAAGCCTCTCATCTTAATCATCTCCTTCAGAAAGCCACTCGTCATCCCCTTCATGCACCTATTTCCTTGCCTCTAAAGCTTCATACCGTCATCTTTTTGTGGCTTTAATTTGGTATTTTTTAGTGGTTTCTTTCGTCGTGTTCTGTTTGCAGGACTATTAAAATTGAGATCGATGATACGAAGGCTATAGGCTCTAATTTATATCAAAAGAGGCTAATCGAGAAGCTAGATAGAGCTAGATTCCCAAAGGATAATCGATAGAGAGAAAGCCTTTCATTCATGGGCTCTCTGTTTGGGAAGGAATTTATTTAGCTTTCTTAGTTGATCTTCATGAGGAAATTGTATGTGAAGCTCATTTAGTAGGTTTTAATGAAATATGGAGAAAAGTGTGATTTTTCAGCAAACTTTTGGATGCGAGTAATGAGTTTACTAGTTTTTGTAGTTTAGAGGTGTGCGTGCAGGTCTGTCTTTGTGAGTGTGTGGGCGTGTGCATGTGAGTTTCTGCATATGTGTCTGTTTGTGTGCTTGTATTAGTCTGCTTTCTTTTCTCTATGCGTCTCTGAGTCTCTTTTTGTGTGCTTCTGTGTGTGTGTTTCTGTGTAAGTTTGCCTGTAGCTTACTCACTCTGCATGTCTCTATGAAAATATACCAACCTGATGGCAAGCATAACATCGAAGATGCAATTGGCATAAAGTATGAGGAGGCAGCAAGGTTTAGGAAGATTAATTGTGTGTGTATTATCTCCGAAGCCTACCATTACCCCTCAGCCTATTAGCATGTTAAATATCATTTATCACGTGCTTATACTACACACAACGCTTAAAAACATTTTCCCCTCTTCTTTTAGTAATTTTTCCTTTTTTATCCTGAAAGGCATCTTTCAAGTGAATTCTTTGTTTTTTAATTTGCTTTCTTCTTCTGCGTGTACTTCTGCTTTTTTGTCTTGTTTTTCATCATCTTTTTCATTTTTTCCCTCTTCTCCCACTTGTCGCTCTTATCCCCCGTCTTCTTCTACTTTCTTGTCGCTGTGGCCTCCTCTTTTCTTCCTCTTCTTTGCATAATTTTTAATTTTGAAAAGCTACTCGTGTGCTGTTACTTTACGATTTTCTCGAAAATCGCAGGAAATGACGAAAATCCGCGATAATTCAAAGTTTTTGCTCGCTTAGCCCCGCGAAATTTGTTCACCCGAAAGCAAAAGATGTAATTTCTTCGTATAATATTCACGAATAGAGCGTATGAGGAGAAGAAAAAGTAGCAGCTCTTCATCTTTTATCATATCCGCCTACTATTCTACGGGCTTAGTATAGAGGGTGATTGGGGGGGGGGTTTGTGGAGGGTGTGTATTACGTGTTTTTCACCTGTGTGTTACCTAATGGGGGGTGATAGGGGATGAGCTGGGGGTCCCCATTGAGTGATGGGACTCAAACTGTGCGATAAAATTCTACCTTTTCAACACAGTAAAACTTCTTTGAAGAGGCCAGAAATTCTTTGCAAATTTCCTTGAATATTTGAGATATGAAAGTTGTAAAAAGCCATACATCGCTACATGAATTCTCTGCTACTTAAACGAAAAGGGAGTATTTTTTTTATATCTAAAAGAAGCAAAATTCTTGCTTTTAAGGAAAATCAGCAAATTAAACGAAATTAATGGAAACAACGCAGAAAAAAACAAAAAATAAAGGCTGACTGGCATTCTCTCTTCAGCCTTCAAGAAAGTATAAAGATGTTCTTCTCGAGTAGCTATGGAGGTTGAAGGAAAATCGTTTTCGAGACGAATTTTTGAGGGAATCTGGCAAATTATAAAGGAAAAGCTGGTTTTCTTGGTTTTTTCATTGTCTTTTACGTGATAATTTAAGCGGAAAAAGTGAGAAAGAAGAGGTAAAGGTGTGAGAGAGAAGAGGGAAAAATGCTAAAATAAAAGAAAAAGTATAAATTTTTCCAAAAAAGCAGATCACACATGAAAAAGGGCTAAAATCTGTAGCAGGTGGAGAAAATATACACGTTGCAACTAGTTTGAAGAAGAGGCTATAAAACATTGCGAATTCGAAAATTCCACCTCATTTTCTACATTTTCAGTGGATTTTTCCGCTTTCTGTTTCAGTCGAAAATATCAAAAACATTCCTTCTTCCTGTGCGGCTTTTCGTCTTTTAAAATTCAACGAAATCTCGCTATTTCAAATATTTTCTGGTTATCTTCAAAAAAAAGTGTTTAAAGGCTGAATTTCCTGTTTTTGTGAGAATCTCAGGTTTTTATAGTTTTCTCTAGATTTTCTTGAAAACGCATACTTTTATTTTACTTCGAATTGGGTGTAATTTGTGTGTAAAAAGGAGATTTTCGGAGTGAAAATTCGAGCATTAATCGGTTTGTATGGGAATTCTGCGTAGAGGGAGTTTTGGGGGTTTTATGAATAAACGCAAGGGTAACACACACAGAGAGGGGGAGAGGGGGTTAACACACACAGAGGGGGAGAGGGGGTTAACACACACAGAGAGAAGGGGGGGTAACACACACAGAGAGAAAAAGGGTGGTAACACACACAGGGAGAAAGGGGGGTAACACACACAGGGAGAAAGGGGGGTAACACACACAGGGAGAAAGGGGGGTAACACACACAGGGAGAAAGGGGGGTAACACACACAGGAAGAAAGGGGGGTAACACACACAGGAAGAAAGGGGGGTAACACACAGGGAGAAAGGGGGGTAATACACACAAAGGGAAACACACATGCAGAGGCTAACGCACACACACGTAGAGGCTAACACACATACATGCACATACAACACAAACACGCGCAGTTTGTGATGCTATTAAATTGAAGTAGTTACACACACAAGCATACACAGTTAATGATATTCATACTTCCATTTACGCACAAGCGGATGCTACGGAACGCACACACGCTGATAATGTTTGTAATATATTAGTAACTTCGCACACACAAACTCATACTATGTTATTACTCCATTACTGCTATACACACACACACCAGCACACACACACACATCTCTATGAAACAGCTTCCTACACCACAAGCCCATCAATCTTCTTGCATCTAAACATCTTCAACTTTTCTAATTTCACATTTCCACCCTCTTCATCAGGGAATATCAAAGTTTGTGCTGATTTCTATGATTTTTCCTTCCTCTTCTGCTCTTCTTCCCTCTTCTTCTTCTTCTTCTTCTCCATCTTCATGTGTTTCTATGCTCCGTCTATTTCCATAGCTAGAAGCGGGAAAAAAGCTCTTTTTCCTCTTCTTCCCGCTAATTCGCATGAGGCTGAGTGGGCTGAGATATGAACCTTCTTTGAAAGCGCTTTCTGCGTTAAATTAGAAAACAGCGGAATCAACGTAGAGATGAAGAAGAAACGACTTTAAGGAAGAGTTGGATCGCTACTTACTACAGCTTGTGCTCCCTGAAGATACACACATATAGCAGGCGATAGATTAAAGCATTTTACCAGTATTTGTGGTGGAATAGCGTTTGAAGATGAGGTATTAAGTTAATGAGTGTGTGTGTTTGTGGTCGAAAAGTGTGTGGTTTTTGTGAGTTCATGTATTAGCTTTTTGATTTGGTTTTGTGTGTTTGTTGATGAGCGTTAGTGTATGTGTGTTTTGGCGTGTATATCTTGGTATGTGTGTAAATTTGTGCGTTTTTTTATGTGCGTGTGTGTTGGTATGTATGTGTCGGTGTGTGTATTTGCGTGTTTGTGTGCATTTGTGTGCTTGTGGGTTTATGTGTGTGTGTGTGTGTCTGATCGCATGCTTTCGAGTTTTTTATGTTTTGTAAGCCACTTTTTTGAGTAGTTTCTTTTCGTATTTGTTTCGACCAACTTTCTAGGAATTTGGATGTTTTCTGCTTCCTCTTCTTCAGAGTCTTCACTCACTTCGTTTCATCTTCTTTTTTCTGAGTTTGTCGATTCATCTTCAAGAAAAGTTGAGAATTGCGCAATCAGTGTGTTGTGTGTTTCTAGCAGAATTTCTCGTTGAAAGACCAGAGAAATTTTCTTCATTTGAAGGATTTTTTGTAATAACTGGATCACTATTATCGCAGAGGGTGGCCTGATGAAGAATTCGCAGTTTTCTATCATATTTTTGAGGGTTTCTTCTTGTTTTCTATTCTTTATATATTGATAGAAGAAATTTACTATCCAAGATGAGTTGGTATTGCTGAAAAATATATAATTCTTCCTCATTTAGATGAAAAACCTCTAAATTTCATCGAAAAAGACGTTTTCTAGCTGTTTCATTGCCGGTGTATGTACACTCGCGTTTGGATGTGGCTTTTCATCTTTCTCTGGTTTAATTTGCAGTTTTTGTGTATAGTTAATGTGTATGGCGTGATGTGTGCTGCAGTGTGATATATTCTATGTAGTGAAGCTTTAAAGATATGAGAGAGTGTGTTTGTTAGAGTTTTTATTGCAGTTTTCCAGAATGTGTGTGCGTGTGTTGAGGTGGGTGGGTTTGGGTGTATCTGTGTGTTGAAGTGTGTGTTTAATGTATGTTTCGTTATGCTTTTGTTTCCATTATCAATGGCTCTGCTTGATTTCATCAGTTCTTTACCCTGTTACCCCTGATCTACAGTATTGAGTGTGTAGCGGCTCTTCTATCTTATGGCTACGCATAGTGTGTATCTGTGTGGGTGCGTGCTGTTACATGTGTGTGTCTGTCTGTATTTTTGCATGTATGTGTGTCTTCTTACGTATACGTGTGCATATATTTTGTTACATATATGTGTGTGTGCCTCCACATTTCCCACTCTCCACATGCGTCCACGCCTCCTCCCTTTCACTTCCTCTTCACCACAAAAACTCCCATGAAAACGCCTTAAAAGCTGCTCAACTCATTAATTCAGGTTTTCCTGTGATGTTGGCCCAAAGCTCAGCAGAGCAGCTGCTTTTCAAGCTTCTCTTCATGCTGATCTTCGCTTCTTCACATCGTCTTCAAGCCGCTTTTCTCCCTTTATCATTCAAACTTTTCCACAGTTTACTAGAAGCACCTCCTCCCACCTCTCTAGTCGCTGTAAAACCTCCATCTTGGCTACTTTCCTGCGAAAAAATGCCTTTGCTACTCATAAAAACATCCAAGAAACAGGAAAACACACAAAAGCATCCACACAAAACGACACACAAAAGAATGTGAAGACACTTTCAGCGTCCAGTGAAGATGAGTGGATGACGAAGTTGAGAAAAAAACAAGAAGAGGGAAGATTTCAGTCAAATCCGTGGTTTTCTACGCCTTCTGCTGCTTGGGAATCAAATAGCAGAGTTGATGAGGGCAGCGTGAAGAGCTATTTTCATCAAATCTTCAAGAAAAATCTACTTTTTTTGAATAAATCGCAGAAATCTTGGAGTGTGGAGGGGAAGAAGAGGAAGAAGGAGGGAGGGGAATCTAGCGATGCTGATGCTGATTTTAGTAATCAAAAAATGACGGCGGAGGTGAATTTTCGAGGTTTTTTATATGTATGTGTATGTGTGTGTTAGTATGTGTTATTGTGTGTGTGTGGGTTTGTGTGTGTTTTTGTATCAAGCACTATTTTCTGCTTATATTCTTGTTTGTGTGCATTTCTTTGTCTTTAAGCACTATTGTGCATGTGGTTCCTTTTCATTCTTTGGCGTGTATTCTTGTGCCTACGTGTGTGTGCTATTTGGTGTATATATGCTGTGGCTGTGTACGTTGTGCTCTTGTAAACAATTAAAGGTACTTGGGTTTCTCTGTTTCTTTGCTTAAGCTGATTGCCTTCCTAGTTTAATCCGCAAAAGGTTCTGGTGCACACACACACACACACACACATATTTAAACATCAAAAAACCACCTATGTACACTCATATCAACATCCACACACACGCATCCACACGCGCCCACCCACTCTGAAACATGCACACACACGCCCACACCGGCCCGCACTCGTCCACTCCCACACACAAATACTCACAAATACCTAGCGACCCACCCACACACACACACATATACCCCTATCTTTTCTTCAAGGCAATCAAGCAAGCAGAACTAAAGAAGTTTTTCTACTATCCAGCTAGCAGAAGTTGGCCTTACCTAACTATCTCCCTCATCTTAGGAACCTTGGGAATACACGGATTTCTCTGCTTTAGCGTTTATCAGCTGCAGCAGATACGCTCTACTGTTGAGCTGAAAGAGCAGATAAGTGAGATATCTAGATTCCTAGACTTTTCGACTTTGTACACAGACGAAGCTAGCCTTAAAAACCCTCTAGATTATGCGAAAATATTGATAATTTCACTGCTTCTACTTCCTCTTGATGATTCTTCTTCCTCTTGGATAGCGTATGCTACAAAGCTCTCCCTCTTCTTCTTCTCTGGAGCGTTTCTTGAGAGGCTTTGGGGAAAAATCTACTTCTTCTTCTTCTATTTAGCTTCCTCCATCATTTCTAATGTTTCGGTGTTTTCTCTGCTGAAAAGAAGCGCAAAAGAGGAGGTTTTGGTAGAAGGAGGGGGCTTTGATGGCTTGAGAGGAGATGTGGATATGCAGGGGGTAGTTGATGGTGTGATTGGAAGAGGTGAGCTTGGGTGTTGGGGGGTTATGAGGGGGGGCTTGGGCAGGTATTAGGGGGCTATTAGGGGGTGTGTTAAGGCTTCAATTCATTGTGTACTATTGGCTGCAGTTTCTTGTGTGTCAATATCATGAGCTATCATAAACTTCTCTGTTTAAGCAGCCAATTCACATCTCATTGGCCTCTACTCGGTTTCGCTACTTCAGGCTTCCCTTTTTCTGGCACAACAGGAGGTTTAGTGGCGTGTGCGGCTATGTGTGCATTTTTCTATACTAACTGTGCTATATGGAGAGATATACCCATTGGCTGTCGCTTCCTTATATCACCTGTGCTAGTCTTTATGGGTATGGGAGCGATGGATTGGCTGCGCTTCTGCTGGGAAAAAGGAGAAGAGTCGCTAGGCAGGAAGCGGGAAAGTTTCAAAAAGCGGGAAATTGGGGATGAAGATGTTTTTAACATGAAGATGAAGGAGGAGAAGATGAAGGCTGAGAGATCTTCTACTGAGGTGGGTATATCTTCTGCTGGGGGGGTATATCTTCGGTTGGGGG
>JADHZB010000948.1:0-10705 GCA_015657535.1 Nephromyces sp. MM_2019
ACACACAAAGCCACACACACACACACAAAGCCACACACACACACACAAAGCCACACACACACACACACAAAGCCACACACACACACACACAAAGCCACACACACGCATAAATTTTTATACATAAATGCCGCTTACCATGCCACCTTGAGTGCCTTGAAGTGGGACAGCATTGAGGCAATGGCAATGCCCACACTAAAACAACAAAGAACATTAATAGCAAATCAAAACTACATATATTAGCTGAACACACACATACATACTAAATAGAGTAGCCGAGGAAACACACACACACAGCGCGTAGAGTAGCTGAGGGCTAACACACAAGAAATTGCATACACTCATAGTTGAGCCGAGGACACATATAATGTGCAGATTAGCCAAAAACACACATACAATACGTAGTGTAGCCGAAGATACACACACACAGTAACTATAGGGCAATACCCATATATGGACACAATGGTGCACTCAACAACACACACAGACATTCAATCCAACACGCACAAAACCATAAATGCTGCACACATAGCAGTATACACGACTGTCTGCTCGTGCACACAGCAGTATATACGATAGCATATTCACACGGAAACCTCCATACCCTCACACACACACCCCTGCACAAACCTGCGCAAACCCACACAAAACCTAACACACACACACTCCCACACAAAGGCAAGATACTCTGCGCATCTGCAAAAAAAGCTGCTATCTCTGACCTGAACGAACAAAGCCCTTGAGTCATGCTCCAAGATGCTGCTACAGTTATGGCATTCCATACGTAGAAGAGTAGGCTCAGCTTGAGCATTTTCCTACACACACAGGAATAAACACACATTCAGTGTATTTACCGCAAAAAGCAGCGTGAAGATGGAGCTATTAGGTGTGTGAGGAGAAATTATCAGCTATACTTCCCTCTGGAAGAATGATGTTTAGCCATACCCACATCTTTCTCACACAATGCACACACTACAAGAGAAGCACCAACAAGGTGGGAAGCATAAACAGGAGGATAAACATACACCAGACGAGAAACGCAAACACAAGAACACACACAAGTTGAGAGACACACACAAAGTATGAGCAGCACATACCAGATAAGAAAAGCACAAAACAAATCACACAGTATGAGGAAAACACACACGTATTCAGGAATACATACACACGGACATAAATACTCACAAGCATAAATAGACCGGCACACACACAGACACCAACCCACAGTCATACTCACACACACATATACACACCATCCCACACAGTCACAATTCCCACATACACACACTCACTGTTTCCAGGACAACTTCAGGCAGATTTTCAAGGCCACCAACAGCGTATATGATGCCTGTAGGTCCACTAAGGAAGAAGCAGTCAACTTCACTAGGAACTACGGTGCTACACTTGAAAGGCTCTGTATCTACACCATCCCTTGAGCTGCTTGGCATCATTGGATTTGGGCCAAGTGTTTGAATAGTGCATGTGTGTGTCCCAATGCTTAAACTAGGCTGAAGATGCACTTTACATACAGCAAAGGTGTTTATGATACCGCCGAGAGCTCTAAGCTAAATTTGCGAGCAGAGATGAAGTATAAAACAGTCGGAATCATCTCTTTAAGGGGGTGGTTGGAGATGGTTGTCTTGTGTGCGATAAGCTACTCTAAAGGATGAGGATACTGTGTGTTAATGCGGTCTGCAGTCGTGTAAGGTTTGTGTTGACTATGTGTGTTTCACGCATGTAGGTAGCCTTGTAAGTACGCGAGAGAGGTGCTTGAATACATGTATGGGTGGAGGTGATGATATGTGTGTGGATGGAGGTAGCGATATATCCGTGCGCGTGTGTGTATGATGGGAGGTGGTGATATTTGTGTTCGTGTGTGGGTTTTTTTGCTGATATGTGTGTGGGAACCTGTTGAGCTTACTTTTAACCTGTGTGTTAAACTTTGCATTAACCTTCGTGTTTATGTGAATGCATTCGCTAAGGTGCGTTTACTTCTGGGTTAACGTGGGTGCGTGTGGTTCACTTAACTCGTATGTGGATCAGCGAATTGATGTCGCTGTGTGCGTGGATTTCTGTGTGTGTGCAAACTCCACTTTTAGCATTGATAAGCCTATAGATTTTACATAAAACTCTTATAGATAGGCATAGCTGCATGCTTCACTTATTAAATTAAGGCGACAGCTTCTTCCTCCAGACCTATTTAAAAAACTTCACCATATTGTACACACGCACACACGGTCACAAACACATCCTTAAAGGGAGAGCCCAAGATTGCCAAGTAGTAACTCTGAAAGATAACAAGAAGAAATTTTCCCCGTTTTTTTCGACTTTTAGAGGGTCCGATTCGCGAGGTGATAACTTCACAACATACTAAGCAAAGGCAAAAAAGAGAAGAGGAAGAGGAGGAGGAAGAAGAAGAAGAAGGAGAAGAAAAGAAAGAAGATGAAGAGAAAGATAAAAAAGATAGAATAAACTAAAAAAAAAAGACCGACAGAAAAACCCACCCCGCAGCCTGTCAAAACCACCATAGCAAGCAAATTCTCGTCTTCACGCACACACATCCCCCAGTAACCATCACTTTAAAGCTACACACACTCCCAAAAAATCCCAATACACACACCACCTCATCCATGCTCCACAATCATATCACTCACCCTTGCAAAACTTCCCGCTTTTTTTACATTTTTTAAAGCTTTTTTAGCCAAAATTCGCTAAAAAGTCAACCAGAAGTACTCAATTCTTTGAAAATGACGATTTTTTTCATAAATTCAAAGTGAATGGCGCATTTTTCGCGCAAAAACATGTCAATCTTGAAAAATTGGGGAGAAAAAAACGTGAATTTAATCAGAAAGCTGGAAAAATATCATTTTCGCTATTTTATGAAAACTCTAGGCTTTCATGAAGATAAAGCAATTTTTTGCATGAATCTTCACCTTTTCCTTCATGCGCAGCAATTGATACTACAAAAGTAGTCGCAGCCTTCAATTTGTGAATTTTAGAAGATTTTCTGCTGCAGAAACTGCGATAATTCAAAGCGTTTTCTCAATTGTACAATTTCCTAGATATTTTAAAAGGAAATGTGTTGCGCGGGTTGTGTGTTTGCGGGGGGGGTGGTGTGTGTTGGAGGTTCGCTGTGTGTGTTAGGGGTTTGATGGGTGTGTTGTAGGGGGATGGCTGGTAAGTGTGCATGTGTCAGTGTGTGGACTGGTATCTTGGGGGGTTGACGCGTAAGTGCGTTGAAGAAGTGTTGGTTAGTGAATGTGTGTGTGGTGTGGTTTGGTGTGTGCGTGTGCGGATGCTCGAGGTTATTAGTGTGTGCGCGTGTTCGCTGAACTTGTTAGTATGTGTAGGATCAGTGGCTATACTCTAGCTTGTGTGTTAAGGAGCGGCTGTGTATGTTGGATGAATTCCTTTGTGTGCTAAACTAATGCTTGCTTGATACATGATGGATTATGTATGTGTGGGATAAGTATCCATGCTTTAACACTGTGTGTTTGGGGAAGAATGGGGTGTGTTAGATGAATTCCTTTGTGATAGACTAGTGCCCATGAATTAGGCAGGACGTATGCGTGTTATCTGATGAGCGGTGCATGTGTTGTGTGAATAGCTGTGTTTGCTTATGTGTGTGTGAGGGTGGAGCACCTGCATGTGTACTATGTGAATTCTTCATATTACGAGTAAAAGTATGTGCGCATGATCGCGTCTATCTGCCTAAACCTTGCGTGTTAAGCAGAATGATATGCGTGGGCTAACTAAATATTGTGTGTATTAATGCATAATCTTGTGTGTGTGTGTGTGCATTAATTCGAAACCTTGTGTGTATTTTTGATACAAACTCTAATCTGTGTGTGTGTGCGCGGCAATACGAAACCTTATTTGTGTGTATGTGTGTGTTAATTCAAACCCTTGTGCGTATTTGTTGATACAAACTCTAATCTGCGTGTGTGTGTGCTAATGCAAACCCTTCTATGTGTGTGAATTTCAACAATAGCTCTTCTGCATTTGTGTGTTAATAAAAACCTTTGTGTGTGCGCTACTATACACTCGTGAGTGTCCTGAACTACTTTAGCTATAAGTAAAGCCGTTTCATCCTAAAGATATACTGAACTACCCCAAAAGTATAGGCTGCATACCTTCTTCTTAGCTAGGGTGTGCGTACACCCTTAGTTTCTTAGTTTGTTGATCAGCATCTACAGAAAATTTTGTTTGGCTTTCTCATCTAATGAAGCTCCAGAAGAGGGAGCTGCCATCCTTTGGATTCGCACACGCACAAAAAAAAACACAGAAACACACACGCGCTGACGCACACACACACAGATTTCAATAGCTATTTAACAACGAGTCTGCTAGTGGCAGTGCAATGACTTGTATAGCAGTCTATACTTTTTAGTCTTCCGTGAGTATGAAAGATGCTACATTTTATTACTTTCATTAAGAAGAAGAAGAAGGAAAAAGCAGAGCTTATACAGCAGAGACTCTAGTGTTTTCTTCTTCCTCTTCCTGGGCTACTTTGTGGAGAGCGCTTGGTTTTCTGTTACTACGTTCAAGAGCGGACAGGTGGAATGAGATTGTGTGTGTTAAGCGGGGTTGGCTGGGTTGGTTGTATGTGTTGAGGAGGTGGGGGCTAGGTCGGTTATGTGCTTGTGCTGAGGAGGGGTGACTAGTTAGAAGTCGTGTACGTGTTGGACAGGGCGTTACGCTGATGCTGCGTGTGAAGAGGGCGTTATTATGCTGATGCTTTATATGCTGGAGAGGGGATGGCTAGGCTGATATCGTGTAAGTGTGTTGACGAGGAGGTAACTATCCCGATGATGTGTGTGCACATTTTAAAGAGGAGGTAGCTGCACTGATGCTGTGCGTGCTGAAGTGGTGACTGTACTAAAGCCTCCAGCTTGTGCGCTATTATAGGGTGCAAAGCCAACAGTTTTCTTGCAGCGGGTGATAGCCTAGTAGGCGCGCCTGGCAGCTCTCTAAACATGTATGGCTGTGTGTGAGTGTGTGCGTATGCGTAGGTGTGCGTGTGAGTGTGTGCGCGTGCGCTTGCTGCATGCGTGTGTGTGTGCTTGCGTGCCCGTGTGTGTGTGCTTGCGTGCCCGTGTGTGTGCGAGCGTGTGTGTGTGCTTGTGTGCTTGGCGCTACACACAATCGTTACCAGTTCAGCCAATATCTTCATATCTTCACAAAATGCGGTGTTTAACAGTTTAAAAGCCGACTTTCATTCTCTCTACATCATCTTCAGTCGTAAATCCCACTTTTATCACCAAAAACATCGGAATTTCACTCAAAAGGCCTCTCATGAGGTGAAAATTTCCCTCTTCAATGGAAGCATCTTGAAATTCCCTCATCTTGTCGGTTTTCTCCACTGTTTTGCAGATTTTCTTCATGCTTCCCCACTTCTAGAGGAATATACACACACATCCACACGCGCACACACTCTCTACACCCATACAAGAAGGACATTTCTTCACTTCCATGCGGATTGTCTTCGAATTTCTCCCCTTCTAGAGGAACAAATACACACGCACACCCACACACACATACCCACACACATGCATACACAAGACCGAATTTGATTCACTTTCCTGAGGATTTTCTTAACACGAGGCGATCTTTCACGGTGGGTTCCGCATATTCTTCAACTTCTTCTTGCATATCATTCTCCTCTTCCTACTTTTTACCAATTGAACAGAAGCTTCCTCGATGTAAGCTGTTCGTGAGAGAGCTGCCTGAGCCATGAAGAGGGGCTGATTGAGTATTTTTTGCAGATTCTCACTCTTCTTTCCGCTGTTTTTCCGTGGAAAATTGGTTCTCTCGTGAGCTAAAGCTGCATTGCTACGATTACTACCTACTTTTGGCTGTTTTCTTACTGCTTCCTCGCCTGAATTGCTTTTTTTTGAAAACATTTGGTGCTAATCTGATGAAAGTGAGAGGTTTTTGCTTCTGAAAGACAGCATTATCAGGGGGTGTACGTACACTCACTTGTTCTACCTTGGAAAAGAAAAAGGTAGTTAGTGGACGTGATGTCGGCTTCAATGTGCTGAGGATGAGAAAGGTAGAAGAAACAGAAGAGGATAAAAGTAGAATACGCAGCAGAGGAAAGAGTAGAATACGCAGAGGATGAGTGAGGCAGCACACACATGTTCTCCAAAATATCAACACATTCTTTCCAAGAGACTAACACACAAACCGCTCTTGCATACCAACACGCACACACACACACACACATTAATGAACGCAGATGAATCCACATGCTCGTAATGATGCACTGCACACCAATATACCTCACAATACTTGTTCGGCCTCCATGAGCTGACAGGCGCATCTCATACAATACAAACCACACAATCAAGTAACTACATTCAATGATTCACTTGAAACTACACGCACACTTGATAAAAACAAAGCGTACTAGACCAATGCCTTTGTAGAATTTTTTTCCTTAACGCTACGTCAATCCTACCAAAATATACAGCATGCAGGTGCACATGCTGCTCAAGTTCGTTTTTACAGCTCCCTTGAAGCTTCTGATATACATTGCAATTCTATTTGAAACCCCAGTGCACACACTCACAAGTACTCAAGGTGGGTGCTTTCGGGGTGATTATCGGCTTCTTCAAACTGAAGCTCCAAGTCGATGCTTTCGGGGTGATTACTCTTTTTTTCAGGCTGAGACTCCAGCTTGCTTTCGGGGTGATTATATGTTTCTTCACGCTGAAGCTCCCGCTTGCTACTTTCGGGGTGATGAAACTTTGCTTCACCGCGTAGAGACTCGCTTTTTCGACGCTTCTTCATTGAGAAGCTCAAAAAGATGGTATTTAAGCAATAAGGGGGGGCAGAAAAGTACGAACACACACCAGCATACGCCTATACTTTCGAGATTAGCGAGAGATCGTGTGAGAGCAGCTAAACTGTGTGCGAAGGGAGCTGGGAAAACCTCGGAATATGCTTGGAAGGAGGGCGACTCTACGATTGAAGTTAATATTCCTATCTATGGGGGGACAGGGATGAAGGCAAAGAACATCATTCACAGATTCTCTCCCAATTGGGTGTACTTTAGGCCAAAGCATGAGGAAGTGCCTATTTTTCATGGCGAATTGAAGGTGTGTGTGGGAGGTGTGTGTTTGTTGGTGTATTTTAGAGATTCATTGTGTGTTTTTAAGTGTTTGTGTGGGTTTCAGTGTGTGTGTATATGTCTTTTAGTTTGTGAGTTTCTGTTTGTGTGTGTATGTTTGTGAGTTTCAGTAAGTGTGCATGTGAGTTGCAGTGTGTGTGGTTGCTTGAGTTTCAGTTTGTGTGAGTTTCAGTATGTTTCTGCTTCAGTTTATGTGAGTTTCAATGTGTGCTTCAGTTAGTGCATTCTCATGTATGAGTTCTAGCATCTCAATTTAGTTTGCGTGTTCTTTCACCCGTTTTTTTGTGCTTACTATGATGAGCGCTCCTATGTGTGTGTGCTTGCACGCGGCCTTCTTAGTGTGTGCATTTTCAACCATTCAAAGCAATCTTTGCCTGCTTTAGCTTGTATGTGCGTGTTTAATCTTTCTTTACTTATCTCTGTATCTTCACTACTGCCCCGAAGGATAGGTTTAAGAGGGATCTTTTGATTACAGGTGTACATACATTCCTTCAAGTCTTTTGCTATACTCTGGTATGTATAGGGTACTATAGACGCCGAGAACTCACATTGGTGGATTGATACAGAGAACAATCAGGACATACTCTCAGTTCTTCTACAGAAGAAGAAGAAGACAGGAAATCTTAACGAATGGATGGGAGTATTGAAGGATGAGAAGGTGATGGAGATGCAGTATGATGAACAGCCTGCGAGCTCACACACTACCTTGGACTATAACATGTACGAGGGAATAAGATCTGTGAAAAGTGCGTGTGTGATCTGATGAGATCATCTCTGGGCTCTTCTTCATCGTCTTGCTTCTTCCATTTCTTCTTCCTATTCTACTTTTTTTTGTTAGTTTACTTCCTCTCACCCATCTCGACCCTCTCACTCCTCACCCTCCTCCCTCTCCGTTTTCAATCCCTCACCTTTCCACCACTCCATGTGTCTCTCTGGTGTATCATTCCTTGTTCACTCCATAACCCAGCAAATTATCCCTCTTCCCCCCCTACCCCTCCCACCTTCACGCCCTCCTCTAGCCCCCTTCTCTACTATCTTCAGCCTAGAGAATCGCACACTCCTCAGCCTTCCTATAGATAGATCTACTAGCATTGAAGAAGCTGTGAATTGGGTGGTTGAGTGGGCATTCAGCCTATCGACTGATGGCGAGACGATTGGCTTACCGAAGACACTGATGAAAGTTATTCCCTTCTCTCATCCTGACGGTGTGCGTTTAGTCTTTGAGCCTTCCGAATCTGCTGATGCAGTAGATTCCGAGGACTGGATGGATGTTAGGATTGTCGCAGATGATGAAGATGGAGGGTAAGAGGGTGGCCTATGTGTGGAGTGTGTGAGTGTGTGGGTGTGTGGGTGTGTGGGTGTGTGGGTGTGAGTGTGTGTGTGTGTGGGTGTGTGAGTGTGTGGTATATTTATAATATTTGCTTGCGAATGTGTTGATATGAGGATGTGTAGTGTGTGTGATATTGTATGCTCCACTTATCTCCATATCTGTCTATGATTGCGAAATTATTCAAGCTCATGCTTGTTTGCCGATACACACTGGATGAGATCAAATTTGAATGCTTGGTAGATATACACATAGGTGCACACACACACAGTCCCCCTTCCCCTCTACGTTAAAGCACTGCGCACACACATTAAAGCTTGCTGCTCTTTCTATCTCTTCGTACTGAAGTGAAGCTTATACTACTCATTCTCTATATGTTTGGTTTCTGGTATGTACGTGTGCCATTTTCTCTTTCCCCTCGCCACCCCTCATCACGCTTCTCCACCCCCCTCAACCCCTCTCCATCCCCTTCTTCCTTAGGAATAAGTTGATTCTTCAAAGAGGGAGTGTTTGTTCGGGTTTGAAAGGAAAATTTGGCTCACTTTTGAGTTTCCAAGTGAAAGACACTGAAGAGCGGATTATGCGAAGGCTGCAACATGATTTCCTCTCAATGAAGCCTTGCAGGTTAGCTTGGCTTCTTTGATTTTTGTGTGTGCGAGTGTATGTGTGTGTGTGTGTGTTTTTTTTTTTTCTACAGTGTATGAGGTGCATGTATACCTCTTAAAACCGAAGGAAAATGACCTAACAGGAGAGATGCATGCACACGCAATCACACACTAGCGACTTTGTGTGCACTTTATACCCCACGAAGGGCATTTATGGACACCAGCTGATGCCCGAAAATGCACGCACACATGAATACTGATGCATAGCACGCACATGTACGGACAGCACACACACACATCATACCCATACACTCGCGCACAGCAGACACAGCACACACAGGAACACACAGCACACGCGTAGCGCACTCTGACCCGCACACACGTACAGTACACTCACACACGAACACACTACAACACAGGAACACACAGAGCACTCACGCAGCGGACATAACCCACACACAGTACACGCTCAGCAATAATACTCTCTAACTAGTTCATGGATATATGTCCCAACTTCTCACGCACACACTTTGAGAAGTTATAACTCATTTTCTGTGCTCTCACGTCACATTATAACACACTTGAGATGTGCTGCTTCTTTGACTTGTATTGCTTTGCGTTTTCTTTTATATGTATATATATGTATGTGTGTGTATATCTTTTTGTATTCAATCAGTGGTAACTCATTGAGCTCGGAAGATTGCCACCCTTCAAACGCATTGGCGGAAAGCATGGAGCACACACACCATGGGAAGGGTGCAATTCTTCGCAATGAAGAAGGCACTCCCCCTTCACGCTTTGATGATTCTTTAGCTTCTTCTTCATTGAAGATTGGAGAATCGCCGAATTCATCAGAAGATGAAGGAGGGATTTCAGTCGAACCCCCAAGTGATAAGTCGTGGAAATCCGCACCAGAATACATGAAAAAGTGGTCAAAAGAGGTGTGTGTGAAGATGTGGGAAGATGTATGTGTATGAAAATATATGTGAACGCGTATGTGAACATATTTGTGTGAAGATTTGTATAAAAAGATGCAGTCTTATGTGTGTGTGTGTGTGTGTGTGAAGATATTTGTGGCGTGTGTATGCATATCTTTGAGAGCTTATGTTTTCTTGATTCTCTCTTGATGAAACCAGCCTCGAGAAATCCTTAAAAGCGGCCGTGTGTGCGGGTGGTGACTTTATGTACTTACCAATGCTTATCTGTCTGCAAGCACGCGATATATTATGCCTGCATTGCATAGTGATAGATCTGCTCTTTGATTTCGTGTGTATTATATTAGCTTGCTTGCCGCCCACTCAGAGTAAAAGCACACACCAAACTATTTTTAATACAAGAACACACACTTTTAAACAGACAATTTCCGGTACACACACACGCATTCTCTCACACAAATGCACACACCAGCTTTTCCAGCCGACACACCAGCTTTTCCAGCCGACACACCAGCTTTCCAGCCGACACACCAGCTTTTCCACACACACACCAGCTTTCCAGCCGACACACCAGCTTTCCAGCCGACACACCAGCTTTTCCACCGAAACACCAGCTTTTCCAGCCGACACACCAGCTTTTCCAGCCGACACACCAGCTTTTCCACACACACCAGCTTTCCCACACACACACCAGCTTTCCCACACACAC
>JADHZB010000955.1:4033-24951 GCA_015657535.1 Nephromyces sp. MM_2019
CCCCCCCCTACTACTACCCTCAGGTCCTAGGTAGCATCCTGGGCGCCCTGAAGGCGATAGTCAATGTGATTGGGATGGAGAACATGGCCCCTCCAGTGAAGGATTTGCTGCCTAGGCTAACACCTATACTGAAGAATCGCCACGAAAAAGTGCAGGAAAATGTGATTGATTTGATTGGAAGGATAGCTGATAGAGGAGGTGATCTAGTCTCCCCAAAGGAGTGGGATAGAATATGCTTTGATCTCTTAGAGCTCTTAAAGGCTCATAAGAAGAGCATTCGAAGAGCTACTGTTAATACCTTTGGGTATATAGCTCGAACTATTGGCCCTCATGATGTACTTTCCACCCTTTTGAATAACATGAAGGTGCAGGAGCGTCAGCTTCGTGTGTGCACTACGATTGCTATTGCTATTGTTGCAGAAACCTGCCTTCCCTACTCAGTTCTTCCTGCTTTAATGAATGAATATAGGGTGGCAGAGTTGAATGTGCAGAATGGTGTCTTAAAGGCTTTATCCTTTATGTTTGAGTATATTGGAGAGATGGGCAAAGATTATATTTACAGCGTCACCCCCCTCTTGGAGGATGCTTTGATGGATCGAGATTTAGTTCATCGGCAAACTGCTTCGTGGACTTGCAAGCATTTGGCTTTAGGTGGGTGTGTTGGTGGGTGTGTTGGGTATGGTGGGTGTGGTGTTTTGGTTGCTTTATATTATAACGAGTAGTAGCTTGTGTGTATATCTATATCTGTGCGATACCGAGCCGTAGCTAGGATGTGTGTGGTTAGTCTTATAAGTTTCAATGTTGCTGCTTTGATTGTGTGTCGTGGAATGCTTCTGGTGGCGTTTTGACAGGGGTTTCTTTTGGTGTGTGGATGGCTGTGTGTGGATAGCTGTGTATGCTTTTACTGTGTGCTGTGCTCTTTAAAGGCGTTTTGTTTAGAGTTTGGCTTGAGAAATATCTTTCTGATGTGTGTGAACTTTTTGTTGATGGTATGCTAAAATGTAGACTTGCAAGCTATTTTCCAGTAAATCCCTGAGTATTTATCTTCACTTTTTAGAGATTCGCTCTTTTGTGAGCTGTGTGTAAAGCTTTGATGAAAAATCAAGAAGATGAAGGCCTGATGCAGTTTAAAGAGTAGAGTTCTTCAGTCTCTTTCTTGTCTAAGCTTGTTCGTGTATGGGACGCTGGAGGAATTTTTGGTGTTTGAAACTATCGCAGTCACGCGCACACGCATGTATCACACGCAAACACGCACATATCACAAGCACACACGCATTTTATCGCATGTACATGCGCGTCTGTCACAAGCTCACGAATTTATCATACGCACACACATGTATCACGCACATGCTTTTGTCGCACGCGAACACACATGCATCATACGCACACACACATGCATCACACGCACACAAAATTTTATCGCACGTACATGCGCATCTGTCACACGCGCACACACATCTCTCACCGGCATAAGTCTCTCACCCACGCGCACAAATTCAGGAATATTATACTACCTTTGCTACTATGGCTCATTCATGAGAACGCAACAGTTCTTTCTTGAAGGTTTTTTCCCTTTATAATCTTCACAAAGGTACCTAGATTTATAGGCTTTAGAGCAGCTCACTTCCTCCTCTTGCGGATTTAGCCCTTAAAAATCGTCTTTTTCTGTGATTTTTAGGAGTGCACGGACTAGGCTGTGAAGACGCCCTTCAGCATCTGATGAATTTTGTTTGGCCAAACGTTTTCGAGACTTCTCCTCATCTAATTCAGGCTGTATTTGATGCTATCGATGGATTTAGGGTTGCTTTAGGCCCTGCTCTCGTCTTTAGCTATCTTATTCAAGGCCTGTTTCATCCTGCAAGGAAGGTAATCGCTTTGAGCCGAGTTTGTGCAAGTTTTGATGTTTTTTTTGGTTGTAATTGGAGTCAATTGGGGTGTAGAAAGTTGCTTCTTTGTGACTCTCAAACCATCATCTTCAGGATTTTATCGTGTGTGAAAGTATTTTTGGTGTTTTTTCTTGGCAATTTCAAGGTTTTTCTGCTGAACTTTTCATGATTCCTTCCTTTGAGGATCTCCTACTTCCATCTTCAGTGAAATATTCGCTGAATCTCTGCGGTTTTCACTCAATCAACTTTTTACCGTTATTTTCCCTCGAAAACAACAGGTACGGGAGACTTACTGGAGATTGTATAACAACCTTTATATTGGGCACCAGGATGCCTTGGTCGCCTTCTACCCAGAGTTCCTACCCGATGGGAAGCTTTGCTACTGGAAGCCAGAACTTAACTTGGTTATCTAAGACGCAGTTCACGCACACTTTATAACCCTAGCCTGGGGTTCCTCCGTAAAGCACACACCTAGTTTGGCAGACGAGGACACGGGGAGATTTGAAATATACTATAGAAGTGTGCTCCAGAGTGTCTTTCCGATGGTGTGTGACTGGGAGAATGCTTTTCATTGAACACACAAATATGTGAGAGTCATTTACACACGCAAGTTTAGGATGTGAGGCTGCTTTCGTATATATACAAAAATAGCGTCTTTTCGCTCCGGCGATTGCTTAGCTTAGTCAACTCACTCTATTATCACTGGCTATTAACTCTACTCGTTATTGCTCAACGGCGTTTGATTAGCAGGTTACTTGTTTCTGTCAGCTGATACTGCTTTTATTTGCTTAATGGGCGTCTGTTTGTGTGTGTTTTTTTTTCTGAGGAGAATGATAGGTCGCATCGTGAACTCGAGTATTGTGTTGTAGGTTTTGCTGCCTTTCTAGGACTGAAACCCTTTGTCGTTCTTCGTGTGTTTGTGTGTGTGTTGGTATGCTGGTGTTGGTGTATGTTTATATGTGGATTTGTGTTAATGTGTGTTGGTGTGTGTCGGTGTGTCGGTATGTACGTCTTCGTGCGTACGTTTTTTTGTGTGTGCATGCTTGTGTATGTTGGTGTTTTGATGTGTGCGTGTGTTCGTGTGCTTGCGTATATGTGTGTGCATCTACGTATATTTGTGTGCATCCATATATGTGTACAATTGCCTATATTAGTATGCAAACTTATATAGCTGCTTCGCATGGACTGATTGCCCTTCCCACGCCAGAGAACTTGATATCCAACACACATCGAGAGCAAAATACATCTGGCGGACAAGAGTTTGCACGGATTTGGCCTAGCTATTACTGCTCGAAGCATCGAGCACCATCTTCTGTATGTGCTACTGCTTAAGGATACTGTGTAATTCCTTGCTTTAATTGCAGTTTTCGTATCATAACATCCACTCGGTAGGCTTCTTTTGGGATGAAGATAATGAGAGAAGATCTACAAATGTCTCTACTCCCGCTGCCTACTCAAGACATCCCTTTAGTGAGTAGCTTCACTGTTTTAGATTCTTTTTGTGTGAAATTTTTCAGAGAAGCGAAGTATACTTTGAACGCCTCAAAGAATAGATTTTGAGTGGATTTTTCGGTTGAAGAAGTTGGGATTTTAGGTTAACTTCGTTAATTCATGGATTTGGAGGTTTAAGCTTTGCTTCTTCCCTCGCTGAGTGGTCATACACCGTGGCAGGCGAGTGATGTTTAAACTCTGGAGGATTTTTAGGTATCTTAATAGATGGAGAGGGAGAGATAGTGAGGGAGAGAGAGTTAGAGACATAGATCCAAAGAGATGGAGGCATAGATCCAAAGAGGTAGAAATAGAAAAACAGAGAGAACGAGATAGACACACAAACACACACACACAGAAAATCAAATATATCAGAAGAAAGACATACGTAAATGAAAGGAGAGACATATTTAGAAGGGGAAATAGACACATATAAACAAGAGAAGATATATGAATAAATATACAAAATAGCGACTTCTATATGTACAAGCGGCCCTTGGAAATGGAAACTCGACATAACCCAATCGGAGAGCATCTCATTCTGCAGTTTTTGCCCCGAAAATCGCTATATCTCAGTTACTCAGCTCTTAATTGAGCATTCGTGCTGCAACCAATCCGGCAATGTATTCTAGTATATATGTTAGATCTTTTGAAGCCGAAGCATGGCTGTCATTTTATATAATATTCCTCTACAAGTTGAAGATAGCGTGGAATTCATCGTGTTATAGAGCATATTGAAGTAAGGACTGAAGCCAGTTTTGGAAGGAATTTGACACATTTTATGCAGAGAATCATGCATCTTCTGCATATATATACAGGGGAGAATTATCGATGTGATGTCATTACTATATATAGTGTTCAAAAGCTGGGGGAAAAATGGGAATAATCAGCATATATATAATGGGGAAGAAATGGCGATTTTACATATTTGATACGCGCACACAGAGGTGTGCCACTGCTAGTTGGCTACCCTAAATCATCATTAACGAGCTACAAAGCAAAGCGATTTATACGAGATCTTCGGTTAAGCTTCTTCCCGAAAAATCTTCAAGCCTGCTAACAGCTTTCCAATATACTCACGCCGGGCATTAGACCTCCTTGGGATTTCATCTGAATTTAGCAAAAGCACCCACCAGCCAAGCCTACGCAATATCTTATGCTTAAGTTGGGTAGGCCCATTGAACATCCTTTCTCCACTTTTTTGCTTACTTAAGCTAGAGGGAGGGAGATGTGCTATATCTTTCCGCCAATCTACTTTCCCGTGTGTATCGTGTACGGTAAGAAAGTGAGAAGGCCCGTTCAACTCGATAGCTAAGCCAATAACGCTTTGGTACTTACCGGCTGCAGTAGCAGTTTGCTCCAGTCTATACATCTTCGCTTCCGGTGCTGGGAGAATCGCTATATCTAACGAGAAACCTTCAGGAGTTTGGAATTCGGTGATTACAGAGGTATACGAGCAAAAGTTTCTCAGTATTCGGCCTAGGTCATTGACAATTTGTAGCTGCTGACGAGTCAGGGAAGATGCCGAGATGAAGTTCGCTTGCCACCTTCGAATAACCAGTGAAATTTGTTCTTTTCGCTGGTTTTTTTGCAAATCGTCTCCTTGTGGCACTGTCTTATCGCTGAGGAAGCCTTTAGGAAGGTGTTCTGGTGCAAGGACTGATGCTGACAAGTAAGAAAAGTATAGTTGACTTCCATTTAGCATCACGTCAGAGCCCGTGGGAAGCGTTCGGTAGTTCGATATCGTAGTAGACGTGGTTGAACTAGTTTTGGCGATTGAGACAGCTCCCTTTGTCTTGAACGGAAGCCTTGACGTATCCGTGCTGGCGTATTCAGAAGCTGACATATTCACCGCCATATTCATCAAAGCTGAGTATACAGGGTGTTTAAAATACTCGCACACTGAAATTCCCCACAGACTGTTGCTAAGCACCTGGTTTGAAACGGTATGAAGCTCAAGATCAGTCTCTGAATCATTCTTGATGTCAGAAGCAGGTTTTAAGGGTGAAGAGCTATTTGTATCCGCAGAAAAAAATGGAGCAGAGAGCTCTGGTCTGTGATAAGCAGAGTGAATATATAATGAGGATTCCAGTAGCCTGTCTTGAGCACTCAACTGAATCTTTGAATCGATCAGAGTCTCTGTGCTTGGAAATACTCTCTGATATAGAGTGTCTGACAGAGCTTGTAGCAGGTTCGGACTCCTGTAGTTCAGCCATCCACAAGCCCACAAAAGTGACGAAATATGATATATTCGAAAGTTCGATGAGTAATTGGCATAATCGCCAGTCCAGATTACTTGCGTGCTACCTTCTAAAGCATTGCGAAGAGGTCTCCCGCCAGGAGTTTCACTGCTACTTGGAATCTCTTGTGGCATTGTACGAACTTGCAAAGCTGCATTACCACAAATCTTTTGACTGGTAGAATTAGCACGACGTCGTGGATATGAGATGTCTTCGAGTAATTCGTCGGTGCTCGGCTTAATTAGTTCCTCAGTAGCATTTTTGATATTCATGCGAAAATCATGATTTGAGTGTGTGTTAGCCGGGAGTAATCGACTCAAAATAATCGCCTCTGCGGTCTTCAATGCCTCTAGATGCCAGCAAGAAGTTTTAGCGTAGGCCCAAAAACTTAATACCAGACACTGAGCGTCTAACGCATCACCTTTAGTATCAAAAATACGAAAAGCTAAGTCCATAACTCTGGAATCCTTTATTCCTAACGTTGCACATGCCCACAGCAACTGTGAGACGTTACTTGGTAAAACGCGAGGTATTACAGTGCCTTCGCACCTACGAATCGCTTCGGTTACGAAAGCCTTAGGCGTGGAAGAAGCATCACCATCAACAGAAGATCTCATGGAAGCCAACGCCCATAACACGCAGCACAGGTGACTAAATTGAAGGTCTGAAAGCCTTGGCAGTAGAAGTGATGGAATTCTTTGGAGTGCTACTGGGGTGTTGAGGCGATACTTTGCGATACTCCACATCAGGCTAACTAAACCTTGTGGATTTAAGACAACAAATCTAGAGACATTACCTTCTATGGCCTCTTCAAAGTATTGCTTCAAACCGTTTGCTTGAATACTAAAATAAGAGTAAGCCCACACCAGCCGCGATATCGTCTGAGGGTCCAAGGGGCTATCACTATGCTGTAGTAACGCTTGAGATGCAGCAGAAAAAACCTGGAGGTCTTTGAAGCTTAAATTAGCAAAGCACCAGACAATCCAAGAAATAGATGATGCTGAAAATTTCTTGATTTCTTGAAAAAAGTATGATCTTGAAAAGTTTAAAAAATCTTTATGCACGATTCTATGCTTAACAAAAGCCTGCAAAACACAGCCTACATCAATTGGTGACACATCAGCAAAGGCTCGGCTTGAAATATTATCTGCAAAGTTGATAATCATTCTCTTGTACCTACCTTTCTCCTTACCAAGATTTACTATAGCTAGCGAGCAAGATTTACTCGAGCAATCGCGAAGTCTCAGGTTTATAAAATGGAGCAGCATCGGTCTAGCAGCAAAAAGCTCACCACCCCGGAAGATTTTATCTAAGGATATAAGCAATCTGACAAGTTCATTCAGCCTAAATTTTGCTAATATCTTCTCATTGAAAAAACATTGTTGAGGGATTTCTGCAGCGATTGAGCCCTCTGCAGCGCCGCAAGCTTCGGAGAAGTATTCAAAGGCTAAACAAATGTCTTCAGGTTTCGCTTCTTCAATGTTTTGTCTTAATCCTTCCATCATCTTTTGCGAGATTTTCTTTGAAGATCTCTTAAGGGTAGACAGCGACTCTGCAGTATTACACAAGTCCTGGAGGTTGAAGCCTTCTTCGCTTGATGAGATTTTCATGAGGATATCGTCCAGAAAATTCGATAAAGTCAAAGTGCGTGATGGGTCAAACATTGGGCTGAACTTGCTTGTAAGTGATAGGCTAGTCTCCTTATGGAGTTTATATAAACTCCAAAGTACTAGGGTGCAGGTACCACCGTTTAACTCATTTAAGCGGTAGTGTATCATTGGAATTAGCGTATTTAAGGCTTGCGGATCGTAGAACTTCAACTTTGCAAGACTCCATAACATCAGGACTAGTACTCGCACACCTCGAGGTGGCATAAGCTCTATCGACTCAAATGAGGCTGCAACTAAGGCTTTCCATCGAGGATCAAAATGCAGTTTTGACATAACAGCCTTACTCGACTCACGATCAAAAGCTCGTGGAATTCGAAACAAAATATTGAAAGAATTTTCCGGTAAGCATGCCGGGTTTATAGAATCTACTTTCTGTAGCAAATCTTCAAGATTTCCATTCACTTTGGATGATTCAATTTTTTTCTTGTGAAGTGTGCCAATCGAATCAGGTTCAAGTGCAGCAATATTGCCTCTGCGAGGACCTTCTCTATATGAAAAAGCATCCTGCCTGTGGATACCCGGAGAACTTCGGGCGATGGAGAAAGCATGTTTTCGATGCTCCTCAGCAGTGCTGCTAAACGGAATTCTATCGCAACCGTGATGAAGTAGTAGAATTTTGGAGGTGGAACATTGCCATGACGATATCTGCCTATTAAATACACTTAAAAGCAGTCTCGCAGGCTTGCAAGTCCTTCTCTTTGAAGGAAATGAAAGCCAAACCATTAGCACAATGTTAGTAGACGCATAACTTCAATGCGTAGCCAGCATCACAAGGGAAAACCTAAACGTATTAAAGCATATTAAGGATTTAGCACTATTCTGATTGGATAAAAGCATCGAAACCACAGGATCATACACGAAAAAGTTATGTTAGAAAGTATAGCAGGCAAAATTACACTGAATTTACCTATAAACTACTTGAATTTAGCATTGTTTGCAATCTCATGAGGAAAGCAGAGAGGGTCTTCTAATGAAATTGATATCTTAAATTATGGCTAAGCCATCTCTCAGTGAAACAACATCTCTGTGCGTGTGTTCGTGTCACTATGTGAGTGCGTATTGATTTCACTGTGATTGCGTGCGTGTATGCGTTGATACCACTTGAAGAGAAGATTCCTTCCCTATATCGTGCAAGAATCAGAGCAACTCAAGCAGTGATGGAGAATTCAACATTTTGTTCTTTTTATCCTTCCTATAAGCTGACTATGTAAAACTATGAAAATCATTCAGAAGAAAAGCGTAATTCAGTCAATAAAAATAGCTTCTCGTGCAGAATCAAAATTCATTTCCGCGAAAAAAAAATAGCAGCGTACGTATTTTAAGAGTCAGTTCCATGTGAAGGAGTTGCATCTTTGCAAGGAGATTCTTTTAACCACGATTACTGCCTCTGAAAAAGCAAAATTACTCCTTCAATCATGCCACTAATGCAAGGCTAGAACTTGGTCATACGTTGTAAGCCAGGAAATCATCTAAAACGATCAAATACGAAAAATTTTTGTAACTTCTTCATGGGGAAACCACAAAAGCCAGAGATGAAGAAAAAGGCAAAAAATCAAACAAGCGTGCTATTTTTGAGGAGGAAACCAAGAACAACATTTTTTGGAGACCGACATTCTACCGCTAAACCAAATCGGTTTTTAAATATCAAAAAACAAAGTTAAAAACACAAGAAATAGCAAAGAGTTAACCGCTGACATATTAATCTGGGACAGTCGATTCAATACTTCATAGCCAGCATTATTTAAAAAAAAAGGTTTTTCACCAAAAGGAATCCTCAAACGAGTGACACAAACATTCACATTCAGCATTCGGTAGCCAGAGTATAGCAGGCCTCATAACCGTAGGAGTAACCATAAAAAATTGCAATCAAGAGGTACTGAAATGACCACAAGCAAAGGCTGTCACCCTTTCAAAAGCATTTATAGCTAATGAGGCACTACAGCGTAGCTTCACAAGTGCTTTATTGAGCGCATTTTCGAAAAAAACAGGCAAAGCCGGACGAACCAGCAATTGTACTCAACAGATTTCCCACATCACCGAGAAAAAGTAACAGGCTCCGCATAAAAAGCTAGTAAAAGACGTTAGGAGCAGAGATTCCCTCTTTGAGTACAAGTCACAACAAAAAGGTTCCATCCAAGCGTAGTATCAAGCGAAAAGCAATTCTCAAGGTTTCCATAATTCGTTATGATAGGTCACTCCTTATAGTAGTACCCACTCAATGTGTGGACTGGTCTTCTTCATGATAAAATACCTGATAAATATCCTTACTCTATGGCTTCCCAGATGTGGTAATTCACCAACACTCTGCAGTCTCATTCCAGATCACAAAAAAGCGGAAGAAAGCAGCTTCAACCGGGTGAAAATGGATTGCCGGGACGAAAGCATACAGCGGCGAAGACCTTGTTGCTAGTACAAGAGTCCTAATGAGTCAGTGGAACATCGTTGGTATACTGGGATAATGTCGAATTTAGAGAGAAAATAGATATCTTGGGGCAGGATTATACTATTTGATAGATAAAAACGCATCTATATATGTGTGCGTATTTATGCGCGTCTATGTATATCTATGTATCTGTGTGTTCATGTATGTGTGTCCATGTGTGTGCATCTATATATGAATCTGTGTATGTGTATCTATCTGTGCATCTATATATATGCATCCATATATGTCTCTATGTATATGTATGTAGATGTACGGCTATTGAGCTTCTCATGAAAGTCTCCCGGTCACAAAGGGCAAATTGTGTACAAAAGAAGCTTGCCCTTATACCTTTGACTTCTTGGGCATTCTGTCTACATTGCTACAATTTCTTTCGAAAGCACGGGAACACATTAGGCGGAATTTCAAGGAGATCGAAAAAGTTGCTTATACTGACTAAACTAATTAAAAAAATTATTTTTCTGTAGCAAGAACCTAGCATAAAAAAGCTTGAAACATTGTTACAACGAGGAAAGTTCTTTGATAGTGTTAAAGCCGCGATATTCCTCTTTATAGGAGCTAGTGTCGAAGGCGGGAACGTTGTGCATATTCCTGTACTATACGCACATATGTATATGTGCGTCCTGCGTATGTTTTATGCCAGCTGAAATCCCGTATCGAGTAAAAAAGTAGGTTTTTAGCGCAGCAGTAACTAGCAAAATGAGAGGCCTCTAATTATTTTGTCGATAATTCCGCTGTTCATACTTGCAATACACACTAATTTACTTTTAATCCTCGTGCTTGTGCCGCCAATCTAGCATTCCTGGGAATTCTCAGTATATGCATGCATTTTTTGGTAACTTAGCTTGCTGAGATTGCACTTACCCACTGCAGTAACGCACATTATACGGCTATTTCGGGAAGGCGGTATCGATTCAACTCCGTTAAAAAGCGTGTAGCTTTATAACAGAAAACTTTCGAGAAAATTGCCTTGATTTCATTTCAAGTATCTTTTTTAAGGTTCTCTAGCGAGGTTCGGCGAGTAACTCGAACATTTAATTATTCGAAAGAGCTCTACACTTTGTCCATACATTGCTTAGAACCCTCTTTGTTTCAGTATAAATATTCTTAAGTTCTTTATCGAGTGGTATGTTGCTTATATATATTCACGAGATAGTTGCCATAGAGGTTTTTAGTGGCTCATATTTTAAATATACACCTTTAGCTAGTTGCTACACAACATTTTGATCCTTTCAGTTCAATTTAATGATGTGGCTAGTTTTTAAAATTTGATTCGCTACTATCACGTAATTGTTTTCAAAGGCAATATCTTCGATGGTTGCGAATTTTTTTTTAGTGTGAATGCCAGGGTATTACGCGTTCCTTTGAGAATACTCTTAATGTTTATTAAAGCGTTAGATAATCATACTACTAGAAGCAGGATAGTAGGGCACGTAGACGCTCTTAAACACGCTGAACATGCGTTGTCTATATTTCAATTTGTGGCTCAAATATCCCTTGCGAGTATGCTGCCTTTGCTTAGTATGCAATGCAGTGACAGACATAAGATCGTTCACACAATCAAAGGTACATTAGTGTTGAACTTCATCGAACCATACTACTGCTACTACAAAGAATCAAGCTGAGCTTGTTATGTGCAGGCTACATTTATGTTTTTTCCTTGACACCCTCTATTCTGCAAACGGTTACCTTCCTGCATAGTTTCGTAGATATAATAATCATAAGCTCTCATGGAAGCACTAAAAAGAGTCTTTAAATTTCCCCCTTTTTAATAGTTTCATGCTGCTACGTAATACTGTAACAAAACGGTAAAGCCATAGGCATCTATGGATAAGCTTCTGGGTGCTCTCAGGGCAAATGGTTCGGAAAATTTGAAGATTCTTGGAAATCATATCATTTAGCTGAAAAAAAAATACTATCATAAGCAAATGCAATGATTTGGAGTGCATGAAAAAATTAAAAGAAAAATTAATTAAGATAATTGAGGAATGAATGTCTTTCCGAAAAAAGACTTCATGGTACACAGTAAATCTCTAATGCTTCCGCCGCCTTCTATCGCATGTTTTTGGGACAAGGCTGCTAGGCACTTATTTTTTTGTAAAACTCAGAAAAATTAAAATAATAGATGCTTTAATAAACTTCGGAAGCATGAGCAATTAATTTTATAGAGGAAACACGAAGCAAATTTAGAGACTCTAATATGATTAAACGTATGAACTTTGAGTCGCCGAGTTGCTTGCAGAAGGGCAAGCAGCTGGCCCGAGTGGGGTGTTGATACCTCCCTCAGGGATAGGATGTTTTCTACCCCAAGGTTTTTCTACCCGATTTTTTGGAAGAGAAAAAGACACTATAAATATCTGCGTTATGTATTTTACTGCACAAGAAAAGCACATGAAAGTATCTATAGCAGACTTTAATCAAGTCACTTTTAGTGCCTTCTGCATGCAAAATGCACAAATTTTTGGCTGCTTTGTGCTTTCTGTAAATGATTTTTTTTACAATTCAATGTAAAAAATATTGTTCTCCCCTCAGATACTCTGTTTTAAAGGCGGTACGGAGCATCAGTTCCCAGGGGAAGTCTTGAAAGTGGTCAACTTACTATTTTGATACAGGAGCCGTATAGCACCCATGGAAGCACCTGAGTTCACAATTTTTTTCGCAAATCCCTTTGAGTATCTAGGGCTAGAATCCGCCAAATAGTTTCTGGAATACTGCTTGTTTAAAAAAGAGGGGATATAATTAAAAAGTAGCTGCAAAAATTTTTGCCATATATTAGTCCTGGTTAATAACCAGCCTATTGGGTGAGTTTCATTCTTATACGTTTATGGCATGACTGTATCCGAATCAGGCGCAGATACAAGTATTCTGCATTAAAACAAACTTTCTTAATCGTTGGTTTGCCTTAATCGGTTAAATCAGCTACTCCATGGTGTTTGAACCATATTCGACGATGCGTAGGGCACCATTTGTAGATGTGAGTTTACTGGGATGTGCAATGTAGACTAAGCACTGTTATTGCAGCTGCATCGAAAAGAGGTTTTTTAGGAAAATGAACAGCAGGATGCCGGTCTATAGGTTTGAGGATAAATTTCTTCTAAGGTTCTCGGTGCTAAATGCTGTAATAATCACTCTTGCGTGTCGAGTGGATCACAGTTAACAAAGTTAAAAAAGAGAACTTCTCCCATTATCAGGGTCCTTATTAGTAAAGAGTAGACTCTACAGAAAATTTTCTTCTTTAGTTACTTATGGCGCGAAAATAAAAACTCATCATTTGAGAAGCTTGACCTACCTCTGTATAAAAGCTTTTCTTAGTACTCTTGTTAGCAATTGAATGAAAAATTGTTTGGAAATTTCAGTGTTTGAATAAAATTTGACACTAAATGATATTTCTGTTGCTTACCAGGCTTATAATTTGCCAATATTATAATATATTATTTAAGGGATGTGTCGTGCTTCAAAGCAACTTTTTTGTAGGTAAAGATGATCAAGGGAAAAACCTCTCAATACTTTTTACAAAATATGTGCCTCACACCAATCTACAGCAAAAACCTACCTAGCAAACCTAATCAACAAAAAAAAAACCTCTGAATATTCTTCTCTAACTCATTGCTTCATACCTAAAGCAAAAACTAATCTTTGTTTCTTTGACTTTTTGACTGTGCTATTCAATTGTCGTATGATGTTTCCTTGCACCAGACCTGCGATTCTGCTTCACCTCTTGCTGTTCTCAAACACTCCGGGGGCACTTTGGGTTGATCAATAAAAAATGTACGAAAAGCGGTAAATATATTTGAAAAATAACGATTCATCGCCGTTACCTACTACTTTGAAGTGAGCACACGCAGTAATAAAGTAATTGGAAAGCTTTGAAAGTGCTGTTACTGCGGAGTATTTTTCCCAAGGCTCCTTGACGAAGGCATTCAGCATTAGTCACGAAAAGTCATTTTGCGGGGCTGACTCTAGGACAAGAGTTATTCGTACCCGAGCAAAAGGTTTTTTCGACTTCTCAGAAAAAGGTCTACATAGACGGAGCTATCGGGTGTATAATGAGAAAACTTTCAAAAGTAGTGATTAAAAATGTAATATTTAAAAGACGTACTAATTTTTTGCTCAGCAAGGAATATATAATATATTTGTGAGAAATATAAAGCAGTACCGATGGAAATAGCGAACGGGTTATTGCGTTGACGCTTAGTAAGTATATTGGCAATGGAGTGGTGCTGCTGTCTCAATGAATACTTTTAGGTATCAAAAGTTGCCGCGACCTTGTTTTGGGTCACTGTTTTGTTGAGAATGTCAAAAAAAGTTTTTTTCTGCTGTTAAAACTCTTTTAATTTTTGATTGTATTTCAGAGACATTGGGTCTATCTAAACGCTGGCCGCATAGAGAATGATACTCTCACTTTTTTGGAAGTACTTAAAAAATGTAGAGAGCTTCCAAGCCTTGATTTTAACAAAAATTTTAGTTGGCTTATTAAAATTAATATTGAACTAGCCTGGATATCTAGTTAGCATTAGTCCCAGCACTTTTCGAATTTGATATCGTCGGAGATCGCTGCTTTCCTGCAATTTTTTGGAGAGTGACTCGTGGATATTATTCGCGCCTAGAAGGCAGCGCTGTTAGGTTCTTACCATTTGAGTCTACCTTTCCTTATTAAAAGTTATTCTGAGGGTTTTGAAGTACTTGATATATTTTTACCGAAAAAAGAGCAATGACTTTGAAATAATGGTTATTTCTTGAAAGGCATTAAATAGCATACCACATCATCCTGACAGGTTCAATTTCAAAAAATCCCTTGGATAAAAAAACCATCTTCTGCCGTATTTATGGGAAATAATTTTAGGCTTTTCTATTGAAAATAAGAGCACAGTAATATTACTACTTGCTGGTAAGTTCTGCTAGGGTATCACAATAAAGCAAGTTCTTTGTGTTTGCACAGAAGATGTTTTCATGGGGTAGAAGGGAAAATTTTGTTGCTATACTCGCAATATTTTTGTATGCTCTTTTTTTTTGGCGATATAGTTCAAGTTTCAAATTATTGTGTAGAATCGAAGCCAACGGATTTTTTGGTGCTTTTCGAAAGCCAACAACTAATAAAACTGGTAATTGCAGGGTATCATTTAATTGTATCGCTTTTGAGCCGGAATAAGGAGCAATGAAATGCATGGACTAAGCAAGATTGAATTCTGCAGCTTAGTCCCGCCAAGTGCTTTTTGTTTGTATTTCATGAGAGTTTAATGTGCTTACCTTCATATAGATTAGTTGCAGAAAACAAAAATTTTCCACGAAAAAAATTTTGAATTTTAAACCGCTGTTGTAAATGTAGATTTGCAAAAATTTCAATGTCTTCAACGCATCTTTATTTGCACCAAAAATATATTATACTTTAGTGAGAAATTTTTTGATGTTTGCAATGACAAGAAAATCATATGCGATAAAACTTGGAATATTTTCCAGAAATTTCAAATCTGGAAACAAAACTGGTCTGTGCTAAAAATTAAGCAAAACTTTAGCGTACAAGTATGGTTTGATGCAAAAGCTATGAGCAGTAAAGAATTGAACCACAATAATGCTCACGCTTAACATACGGAATAGCTAGGTTTTATCTGTTTGCTGCATCTTTTCAAAAGTTGTATACTTTATTTTTTTACACCTAATAAAAATGCTTTTCCTTGAGCCTAAAAGCTTAAAATGCAGCTTTCATAATAGCTTGAAGTTTGTTACTTTTTTTGACTGGCCATACAGAATTTCCCAGTCATAAAGATAGAGGATCTAGAAAATTTTATCAACTTTGCAATTTGATATATTTATAATGCTAAGCCGTTAAAATCCTGATAATTTTCAAGATTTTGTCACAACTTTCATGAGCGTGCTAAAAATGAGGAAGTATATGAATTAAACAATATAGAGTTACAAATTCAATTTTTTAACAAGAAGCTCTAGATTCGCTTTTTCTCGTAAGTTTCCTGGAACTAATCACTTCAGGGCTGAGATTTGCTTTTCCAATCTTATCGAGCTCAATTACCTCTATATTTGCTACTCTTCTTGGAGTTTCAAGCTGTAAAATACGTTTCTGCTGTGGCGAATTTTGAAAAAAATGCTCCCACATCTGATTTGGGCTCTCTTTTGAGTTTGAAATATATAGCTGCAGCTAAATACTATCAATTTGATTGAAAATATGAAAAAAGCTCAAATCAAAACTTGCCTTTTTTTGACGCGGTTATATGTTAACTTCAGTGTTTTTACTTTGAATTAGGAGATGCAAAATTTGCGCTGATTGCTTGGAAAAATGGCATGATATTGAAGATTGGCCAAGCTAACCAGAAAAAACGGTTAAATTCATACTCTCTTTGCAAATAGCCATGAAAATTTTTTTAATCATCCAAAACTTCCTCAGATATACATTTTTTCAAGTTATCCTTAGATAAAAAAAGCAATTTTTTTATAAAATTTACTTCATCAAAAACTGCAAAAAAAAAACTTCAAAAATTTCGCTTCCTTCAACAAAATATTATTTTTTTAACTTTCTCCCAAACTAAAAAGGCAGAATTTTTATCAATTTCAGTATATCAAAATGAGAAGAAGAGCTTCCAAAAATTTTTCTCTTGCCTCCAATATGAGTGGCTCTTCTTGGAGTAAAACTGAGTCTCTTCAAGGAAATAGAGAAAACACTAGCGAAACAGAAAATTTTATGATTGCAGCCTCAGACCAGTTGGCTCTTTTGGAAAAACAGCAAGAACTCTTGAGAGAATCTACCCAAACATCTATTTTACAAACTCGTATAGTTTTGATTAATTCCAGCGAAGTTGACAGGGGAATAAAATTTTCAAATAAAGTTGTCACACACAATTTACAGGTATGAAAAAGGACTTTATCGGCCTCCAAATTGAAGCACAAATTTTGCGAAAAATTTAAGCAATTTTAGTCAAAAAAAACGAATTGCCGACAAGTGTGTGTGGAATTGATGTTTTTAGAAAAAAAATCGTGAAGAAGAAGGGGTTTTAGCATAGAATCATGCTGCTCAGTGGCAGTTCGACGATAAAATTGATTTTTTAGATTTTTTTCAATTTTTAACTGTGTGAAAGTGAGTTGGAAAATAAATAAATTTAGCTGGTAAGTTTGAGAAATTAATAGCTTCGTGCTAGTGGACAAGGAGGAAGGCTAGAATAAGGAATGATTATTAGAAATTAAAAGTTTTTGGTGGAACCTGAAGAGAAAATGCTTTTTAGAGAGGATTGAAGACATCTTATTTTGCATAGGAAAAGGATTAGGAAAAAAATCTTTAAGAGAAGCTTTAGTATTGCAAGAAATTGCAGTTTGTAGATTGAACTGAAGTTTTTAGCAATATATATGGAATTTGATGTAAAAATCATTAAATTTTATTATACTTTAAAATTTTGTTTTGTCTTTTTTGACTAAAAAATTCAGAAAACATTGGCTTTGCTTCTGACTTGGTTTCATACAGTCCATAAACATACAAAAATGGATGGAAACGCTAGAAAATTGCTATTTTTTGGTTTTTTTGCTGATAAAAACAAGGAATTGTGCAGATAAATTGATTTTAAAAAGCCTGAGCGTTGTAATCACTTATTTTACTTACTGGTAGGATTTGAATTTTAAGACAATTTTCATGGTAGTTTATTCGAGTGATTCTTTCCACAAGAAAAATTTTTCATCAGAAAAAGCGATTTAGTTCAATTTAAGCAAAATTGAACTCAAAAGAGATAGAAATTAGTCCTGAAGATGCGTTTTTATTGAAGGCAATCACTAATGGTGTGTATAGCTTTAAATAGTCTTTTTTTACAACACACACACCAGCATTTTTAATAGCTTTATCAAAGTAAACAAGTAATTGAGCAATTTAAAAAAAACCCACTTTATTCTCTTCTTCAGCTATTTGGTTTACTTTCAAACCTGTTTTGGGCCCACCTCTATCGCTTTCCAGCCATTTGGTACTTGGTCCTCAGCTTTTTTATGGTATTTACTGTAATATGGGAGGTTGAACTATTTGCTTGGGATGTTATTGTTATTTATATAACCTTTATAGTGCTGACAATCATCAAATTCTTGAGGCAAAATATACGGAGATCCAAAGAAAACTCAAAAACAAACGAAAGAAGCTGCCTTTTACTCAATAAAGCGAGAAAAAAGCTAGTAAAAGTAGGTTCTTGTGTGTGAAATGTTGAAGAAGGGATTTTTTTGTTATTGCTAGTTTTATTTTAATTTTGTGTGTGTGTGACATTTTGAAGAAGGGATTTTTTTGTTATTGCTAGTTTTATTTTTGAAGAAATTGAAGATTGTATGCTAATTGCTAGTTTTATTGATTTTATTTGCACAAATATTTTTTGAGTAGAATTTTTCGCTAATCGCTTCTTTGATTTTTTTCCTTCACTTTCATTATCTTGACTTTTTTATCCTGTTTTTAGTCCTGAAATGTGTGAGTTTTTCTTCAAATTTTGATGAAATATAAACGAAAAAGAAAATTTTTCTGTTTTGATTTTTTTTTCAATTTTTCATTGAAATGCAGAAACCCAGCATTTTTATAATTTGCTGAAATTTCAAGATTTTATGCAAATTTTTGTTTATTAGCTACAAATTAAACTAAAATTAAGTTCAAAAAATTTTAAAGCAAAAATTTTATCTGAGAATTACAGAAAAATTAAGATTTTTTTCATCTCAAGGTGGCATGGGGGAACATCCGAGTTGGCAATATTTTAAGAATATACGAAGAAGAATTTATTCCTGCTGATCTCATAATGCTGAATTGTGGAGGGCATGACGCCGCATATTTTGAGACTTCAACGGTGGATGGGGTGCTTTTTGAAAAGCCAAAATATCCAGTAGAGGATACAAGAGGTTTTGAAAATAAAAATTTTTTGAATTTTTTTTAGGAAAATTATTTTGTAAGACCCGGGCAAAAACTACGAGTTTTGGGATTCAAACAAGGAAAAAACGCGCACACACATACAAAAATTGATCTTGAGTCATTTAAAATTGCAATTTGAGCTTTTTTTATAATATCAATAAGCAATGAGCTTTTAGCTGCTCAAAATAATGGAATTTGATTATTTTATCAAGTAATAGAATCGATTTTCAAAGAAAATAAAAAAGAATAATAATTTTTTTGATGAAGATTTTGCTTTTTTTTGTATTAAAAAAGCACATTTTTAGCTTTTTAATAGTATGATGGCATGAAAATTAAAGCCTATTTTTTTATCTGTTTCAAAAATGGGAAATTATCTTAAAATAGTGAAAAATTATTATTTTTCAAGATTATTTTTGTAATTTCAACAAATTTACAGGTTGAAAATCACATTAAACTATTGAAGAAATAAATAATATTGCAGATAATGCTAAATTTAATAATTATTGACTTTGAAAAAAGCTTTAAAATTTTTTTTTGCAGTTTTTTGAACCTAACATTTTTTTTTCAAATTTCCAAGAATTTTGCCTTTGAAAAAATATTGAGAATTTCTATATATTTTGAAAATTTGAAGCTTTTTTTTAAGAATAATAATTAGAGATATACGCAAGATTTGAAGAATTTTGCAGTTTGAAAATGTATTATTTGAAATTTTTCTTGGTGAAGTTAGCTCATTAACAATTTTATGCCTTTTTATTGAATTTTTTCGGATTTTTTGCCTGTTTTTTCGCCTAATTTTTATCTTTGAAGAAGTTAAAAACTTCAAAGAAATTCAAGATGTCTTCTGCTTGAAGTTTAAAACTTTAATAAACTAAAAAACAAACAAAATAAAATTTTCAAACCGCCTTTAGCCATAATAACGCTGGAAAAATTATGCAGTATAAGAGGCAGAATACTCTGCAGTGCTCCTGGGGTATTCAATGGTGATTTTACAGGAAGCTTTAAATTGGATGATAGACCACGTTCTGTTGCGCTTAGCAATGCAAATTTTATCTGCAAAGGTGTGTGGGGGGTTTTGGGGTTGGGAGCTGGGGGATTGGGGGGTTGGTTGGTTTAAGAGGGTTAAGAGGAATGGGGAAGATAATTTAGTTTTTGAACTCTTTGCTAGTAGCTTTGATTTAAACAGAAAAGTATAAATAAAGAAAGTAGATAAAAATTTATTGGGTGTGTGTTGATTAGAAAGAGCCATTGAAAATATAAAGCTTGAAGTTAAATCAAAGTTTGGGGGAAATATCTGCTCTTTTGTGTGTCTGTTTTTTTGTCTCTCTTTTTGTGTGTGCAGTATTGCAATACTCTAGTTTGTTCTACATTTTTGGAAGATTCTTTGATGTTATCACATACTGAACGCTAGATTTTTGGAAAAATAAAAATCCAAAGCTTTTTCAAAATTATTCAAGAGATTTTGAATATAATGGAAAAGATAAAATAAAAATTTTAAAGTGATAGAAGATGTTTTGGTTATTCAACTGTTTAAAAATGAACAGAAACACGCTGCTTTTTTGTGCCTTTTTTTGCAAGGAATGTTTCCAAAGGCTTAAATTAGATTTTTTTCACGCTTAATTTTTGCTCTTTTTAAAGGACTTGAAGAGTGTTTTTTGACTCAGTATATGTGAAGAAATAAAGCTTATCTTTTCCGTAAGAATTAAAATAAAAAATCGGTTTATTTAGGGCAGAAAAACTGGTTTTTTGTGTTGTTTCTAATGTTTTTACAAGCCTTTTTTGCACGAAAATTCTGGATTTCTAAAGTTTTGTTTTGTAGTTTGTACATTTGAAAAGGGCATAAACGTGGACATTTTTTGCTTGAATTCAACAAAAGCCCCTCATGAAAAATACTTTAATTGAAGAGATATTAGAATCTTAACTACTGTGTTTTTGAAAAAAAAAATCATGATTCTATCTTAACTAAAGGCAAAACAATCCCAACCTTGTGTATATGTTTAAAAAGCTTCAAAAAGCCTCAAAAACTAGCATTTTCAATGCTTTTTTGGATCAGAAATGAGCAGCAAATTTCTACTGTAAATTGTTTTTCCCAAACTCTCTCATTTATCTCAGGATCCAGGGTTAAAAAAGTTCCATACATTGATGGAGTAGTAGTTTATACTGAACTCGATAAGTATTTGAGCGGGCAGCAATCAAGGATTACAAAGCAGAGTCTAATGGACTTTCTATTTAGTTTATACCTCTTATTTTCAGGGGGTGTTCTATTGATATTTCTTATAGTAAGGATAAACTTTTTTTTGCTTGCAAAGATCTCTTTAAAAAAGTTTTTTT
>JADHZB010000956.1:5265-40520 GCA_015657535.1 Nephromyces sp. MM_2019
GTGTGTGTGTGTGTGTGTGTGTGTGTGTGTGTGTGTGTGTGTGTGTGTGTGTGTGTGTGTGTGTGTGTGTGTGTGTGTGTGTGTGTGTCTGTATGTGTGTGTATGAAGGGGTGTGAGGGGGTGGGTGTGGAAAGGAGTGGAGGTATGTGTGTAGGTATGTTGAGGTAAATACGTGTATGTATGTGTATGTATATATATGTATGTATGTGTGTATGTGTGAGTGTGTGTATATATGTGTGTATGTATGTTTGAATATATGCGTATGTGTGTGTATATGTGTAAAGTGAATTTCATCTGTGTAGGTTTACATGTTTGAATGATAAGAGGTGTATATATATATGTGTGTATAGATAGGTGCAAATAAAATTAGTAAGAGTATAGATCTTGATGCACACATAAGTTTACATGAATATGAAGACTACACACAAACTATGTTGTTATTCAAAGTATACACACAATTCAACTAATCTCTATAAATCTCACATTAATGAAATCTCTCTATATATACATATTGTGTATTATACACATATTATATATTACACACAGATATAACTCACACTTTATGTGCAAGTTTTATATAGTTATATATATATATATATATATACATAAATACATCGACACACTCATATACTTATACGTAATTAAACCCAATCTCATTATCTATCTACACACACACATCTTGCACACTCGTACATGTTTCAAAACTTACACACACACACACCTCATGCACACTCTCACTTAATCGCACACGCTCAAATTCAACACTCTCATACATCCCTCCTATCCTTACTATTTGCATTTATACATGCACACCTTACCTCAGATTAAAAGAGTGTTTGTGTGTGTGTGTGTGTGTGTGTAGGTGTTGGGGCTGCTATAAATTAATGGAGTGTGTGTGTGTGTAGTGTAAGGGGGAGAGAGGGTTGTTTGAAAGTTAAGGGGTGCATTTTGATTGCCAGAACAAAAATATTGAAATGTGTGTATGTGTGTGTTGTGTAAAGGGGTATAGTGTGTGTGTGTGTGTGTGTGTGTGTGTAATGTGTGTGTGTGAGTGTGTGTGTTTGTTTGAGAGTGTGTAGTAGTGTGTGTATGTTGGGGGGGGGGGGTGTACTTGAGGGTGTAAGTGAGAGAATGTGTGTGTGTGTGTATGAGAGAGAGAACGTGTGTATGAGAGTGAGAGGGTGCGTTTGAGTGTGAGTGTGTTTGTATGTGTGTGTTAAAGAGGCAGATAATTGGTGCGGGCTAAGCTAGCTATATATATTTACAAAATAAGAGCTTTAAAATGTGTGTGTATATCTTTAATAAATATATATTTTGTGTGTGTAAAGTTATATAAATAATGGCTAAATTGAGTGGTTTATATATACAAAATTTGAGGTTTTGACAAGCAAAATTTTGATGATAAATCTTACACACTTTTAAATTTTTAGTGTGTGTGTATTTATTTGTACAAAATTTAGAGGGTATGTGTGTAAGTATATAAATATATATATATATATATATGCCTATATAATTGTAATAAAAAGCGTGCTTGTTTTGAAATTTATAATTATGAATGTGTGTAGTATAATATTGTGGTATATGTATGTATATATGATCGTATAAAACACTAGGTATAGGTGTGTAGTTGTGTGATATATGTGTCTGGTATATGTTTATATATGTGTGTGTGCTTGTAATATATAGTGTAGGGGCTATGTGTGCAATTGTAATGATGTATGTATGTGTGTGTGTATTTAAGTGTGTGTGTATATTTTTTGTGTGTAGGTGTATTTTTTATGTGTGTGGATTTTTGTGTGTGTGAGCTTAAGTATGTGCGTATGTTTTTTGTGTGTGCTTATGTGTGTGTTTATATGTGTGCAATTGGGATTAAAGGATATATGTTTGTGTGTGTTTGTGTAATTATAAGTATGTATGTATGTGTGTGTGCATGGTTTTGTGGGTAGGTGTATATAACTTATGTATATGTCTGTATGGGTGTGTGTATGCGTGCTTGTGTGTGTCTGTGTGTGTGAATGCTAGTGTGTGTATATGTTAGGATATACGTGTGCTAGCTAGTAGTACATGTGTGTGAATGTGTATGTGAGTATATGTGTATGCTAATAGTATTTAAATATATGAAACGTTAGTTATATGAAAGTGTATACGCGTATAAATAGATATATATGTGTGTGTGTATGTGTTGAGCGAGCTATGTCATGATATGTGTGTGTATGTCGATTTTTATATAGTGATTTGAATGTGTGTAAATTTGTGAATAATATAATTAACACTCAAATTATCTAACATTAACACACACACTACTCACCTGATTTTGATTACACACAAATGAGTATACTTTGCTTACTCTATTGATAAAGACATCGTTTATGGCCACACACATACCCACAAACACACACACACATTCAGACACACACATTCCCAAAAGCACACACACAAATTCACACAAATATACACATTCAAACACTCACGCACTCTATAGCACATACACACACACACTCAAAGTTACATCATCATTTATTTCAGTTTACTTCAGCCTGATTTACACACATAATTGTTATACCAAGTTAACACACCTAAAAATTATTACAGGCAGACACACTCAATAAACTTGTACATATACACACACATTAAATTATCAAATCACTCTCTTCATCTTAATCTACGGATAACTTACTACATACACATCATTACAATCATCAAACACACACTAACACAATATCCTTATTCAACTCACACACAACTACACACACACACACACATATTCAATCACACACACACGCCTCCAATCATACATACACACACCTCCAACCACACACACACAAACCTCCAATCACACACACACACACCTCCAACCACACACACACAAACCTCCAATCACACACACATACACCTCCAGTCACACACATAACGACAACTTTACATCCTATATATACACACACACAAATCACCAAATACCCATTTCCTTAGTCACACCCTATACCCCACTATACCTATTCTTTGAACTCCTCATTACCACACATTTTACACATCTACCAACCACCCTACAGACTTTTGCACAGACGATATATCCATCAACTTACACACACAATCCAACCCCCCCTTACTCACCACACACCAAACACACATGCCACACACACACACACACCTAACCTACACACGCCCACACCTAGCCTACATACACACACACACCTAGCCTACATACACACACACACCTACACACACCTACCTAACCTACACACGCCCACACCTAGCCTACATACACGCCCACATCTACACACACACACCTAACCTACACACGCCCACACCTAGCCTACACACACACCTAACTTACACACACACCTAACTCACACACACACGTAACCTACACACACACCTACACACACACCTACACACACACCCCCACGCCCCTACACACCCCCACACCTAATCTACACACCCCCACACCTAATCTACACACCCCCACACCCCTACACATACACACACCCCTACACATACACACACCCCTACACATACAAACACACCTAACCTACAAACACCCCTATTTCTCCCCCCCTATATACACACATGTCAGAAACACAATTTAATATAAATTTTTTGAATACAGCGGCTACAACGCTCAAAGAAGTTTACACATTTTTTACACACTCTGATTTACAATATTTTGATGAACCATACACACTTACCCAAATCAAAGACATACTCTTACACACACACGATGGTCCCAATGACCTCCAAGGGGCCCTCAAACAACTCCTTGTCTTCCACTTTACCTCCACCGATATTTCTAGCCTCCTCCCACACATCATTAACACACTCAATTCACCCTATTTGGAGACCAAACTCCTTGTTTATATGCTATTAGAACACATTTTGATCAAGGCTCTGCCTACACACACAGATGTTTTCCCTATACACACACACTCATCTTTGGAAGGTGGATTAAGACACACACACACACCACACTCAGTTGTACCCCCTATAACTTCACATAATACCTTTACATCTATACACACACACACTTCTAATCCACTCCATCCATCTACACACACACCACATACACATACATCACATACACACACACCACATACGCACACATCACATACACACACTTCTAATACATCGTATCCATCTATATACACATCACATATACCCGATCAAACGACACACACACATACATCACACACATCAAACAGACCCAATCAAACTACACACACACACACATCAAATACACTCTTTCAAGAGGCCTTACTCTCTATTAATTCGATACAAAGGGACCTCAAAGATCGTTCGCATTTAGTGAGGTGTGTGGCCCTACGTTGTTTGTGTGTAATGCCACTGATAGAAGTACAGCCTATTGCCTTACAGGCCTTACAGAGGTGTGTAATTGACACATCTCCCTTAGTGAGGAAAACTGCATTATATGGGGCTGTGTGTGTGTTAAAAATCGACCCAGATTGCTTCACACACATTATGAAATTGATTGCTGTGTGTATGTCTGACCTAGAAATTATTGTAGCCTCTGCTGCCTCTGTTAGCTTCCATGCCTGTATGATGTGTACAGGTGTGTATATAGGGGGTGGTGTGTGTGTATAGGGGGTGGTGTGTGTGTATAGGGGGTGGTGTGTGTGTATAGGGGGTGGTGTGTGTGTATAGGGGGTGGTGTGTGTGTATAGGGGGTGGTGTGTGTGTATAGGGGGTGGTGTGTGTGTATAGGGGGTGGTGTGTGTGTATAGGGGGTGGTGTGTGTGTATAGGGGGTGGTGTGTGTGTATAGGGGGTGGTGTGTGTGTATAGGGGGTGGTGTGTGTGTATAGGGGGTGGTGTGTGTGTATAGGGGGTGGTGTGTGTGTGTACGGGGTGGTGATGAGGTGTGTAGAGTTATGATCCACTGTATTGATTATATATATATTCTTATTTATATGTATATACACATTATATACACTGAAATATATTACATAAAAGTACATCATGTGATATACACATACCTCAGAATACTTAGACTGTGTTATACACAATAATATGCACAGATATAATGATATGTACACATATACAATATATACACATATACAATATATAAACATATACATAACATATAATATACACACACAACATATACACACTTAACCCTTGAGTACATCTAAAATCATACCTTCAATATATATGTATATTAATATATATGTATATATATTTATATATAATTCAAGGTCCTGCATCCAAATTTTCTACACACACAAGCAATCAGTTAAACACACATTCAAATACACACGAGATTTTATCATTATTACACACACATTACCTCAAAATGTGTGAAAAATTACCTACTTATGAGCCTACAGCACAGCCATATGCTATTGACCTCCTTATACGCTATTGTCGATATTTTTTTGCAAATCCACACACTTGCACACCCTCAAATGATCTTATATGTTTCTTAACAACTTTACAAACACTCTTATCATCTACACACACATCTGTTGTATATACAGCTGCATGTGGTTTGCTTTACTTAGCACCCAATACATATCACACACACATTATACAACCTTTATTAAGGTGTCTCAATACATTACAAGATAATTGTGAAATCGAGGTGTATCTACAGTTATTGTATCATATTGTACACACATTTCCACACCTTTTCAAAAATGAGTATACACATTTTTTTTGTTTACAAAAAGATACACGGTGTGTAAAACTAACCAAATTAGAAATACTTTATTTACTCACACGATATGATGATGTGTGTGTACACATATTACAAGAAATACAAACTTATATAAATTGGGTAGATGCCCCTGAATTAGCTACACATTTATTTTCTATAATCAGTCGGATTACACTTGATAAACCCAATCTACACACACCCACATTACAATGGTTATTACACATCATCCATGCTTACCCATACACACCTATTATACATGGAGCTATACTCTCACTCAGAACACTTATGCAAGTGTGTACACACACAAATCTAGATAATTTTTTACACATTGTACATTTTTTTGTGGATAATTTAAATCAATTTGAAGAGCCTACTGTACGTGCCTCCTTAATATGGATAATAGGTTATTATCAATCTTATTTACCTTACACACTACCTGATGTGTTAAGGCAATTAGCTATCAACTTCTTAGATGAAGAAAATGAGGTTAAATTACACATTTTACACATGGCTATAAGGGTTTGGGCCTATCATTTCTATATAATATTTTGTAAACAAGCTGATCTAGATAACCACACACACACCTCAAAAGTTATTCATGTTACACACTTACACACATCTGACACTGGTGGTACACCGCTTGAAAATAATGTACATATACACACACCATTACCTCTCTCACAACCATTTGAAGGAGGATACACACTCTACCCACAATTATCACAATCCCAAATTAATATTGATCACTTAAATAACTCTCATGAGGCTAATAATGATTATACACACACACACATAGAATCAAATACATACACCCACCCTCCTGAATCAAACACACACACACACACAGAATCAAATACACATACACACACAGAATCAAATGCATACACACACATAAAATCAAATACATATACACACCCTGAATCAAATACACATAAACATAGTGAGTTTGATTCAAACCATCAAAATAAGACACACACAAACAATGACACTCAATCAATTCAAGACACACACAAAAATACACACATTACACAGAATGACAGGGAAAAGTTTACACACACATTTCCACGTATAAACCAACTATTTCAATATATATGTCATATGGCACACACAGATACAAACTCAGATGTGCGTGATAAGGCACACATTTATCAATCTATTGTAAAGAGTATATTACAACATGTATTCGATGTATCTACACCCAATACTAGGGAATTCAATACACATAAACACACACACATACACCCTACTTTATTAGGCTCTATGTCAGCTACATACAAATTAACACACCAACATACACACCCTAACCCACAATTTTGTTTCTTATACCTCAAATATTTGGTTGATAACAAAATCCCAGATTCCCCCAATTCTCATATTTCTTTAACTCATCACACACACACACATTTTAATGTAAATCATAGATATAACCCATACACACAGCCACAATCTACCTATACACACATGGGCCAAATCAACAATCATTCACTTTACACACACAACCACAATGATACACATCCTCTACACACACAACTTCTACAAACACACTCTACACACACAGAAAATTATAATTCACAAAGCCCCCTTACACACACACCCTTACTTTACACACTCACCATTTTGATGGGCCATAGAGTTGTTGATGGTTACACACCCTTACCTCCCTTTGCTGAAATTTCATCCGATGATAGTCTAAGACGTGTTGTTGAACCAACACATGTGGTATGTGTGTATGTGTGTGTGTATGTGTGTGCGTATGTGTGTGTATGTGTGTGTATATGTGTGTGTGTATGTGTGTGTATGTGTGTGTGTATGTGTGTGTGTATGTGTGTGTGTATGTGTGTGTGTATGTGTGTGTGTATGTGTATGTATGTGGGTGTATGTGTGTGTGGGTGTGTGTATGTATTAATGTATAACTATATAGTGTAAGGGTGTGTGTAATTTTGTGTAACTATATGGTATTTGTGTATTTATGTGTAACTATAGGGTGTGTGTGTATTTATTTATAACAATTTGGTGTGTCTGTATTTATATGTAACTATTTGGTGTGTGTGTAGGTACAATCAACTTCTAATCAAGACAAAGCTTATCAACCTAAGCCCCAGCTATTTCACACACCCAAACGGCCCTTTGAAATTGAAAATTTTTACGATGAATTTTCAGATTTTAATTTCAATCAAAATTCAACACAAACTAACCAATTTTCAGGTGATTTATACCTTACACACATCAATATGCACTATATTATTTACGCATACACATATATATATATATTGGGATTAACCTATTACACACAAAAACATTCAAATTTATACAAACTTCAGTCACATCTTCATTAGCTATACACACAGATAAATATATATATATATATATATATTATTATTATACATAATATAAAACTGTATATGTATACATGTGTGTGCACTGTATATTTCTTTTGTGTGTATATCTTTGTTTATAAATATTTTATATATATGTAGGATCTGTTTGGAATATCATGACTACACATACAAATTTAGACGATACACACACATTTAAGGGTGAAGTTATAATGGGTGAAGATGAAGAGTCTGATACAGAGGTTACACACACACATCAACAAACAATTGAAGAAGCTGAACTTGACACATTTGATTTAGATTACCTACCCAAACCACACACACATTATTAAAACTCCCTTACATATTGATATCATAATAACCCATAACAAGATAATATTGAGACACTGTATGTTATACACATATAATTCATATACACACACACACATACACTCACACACACTCATAAATGATTTAGATATACTGATATATTTATTAGGATATAATTATATGTTTATAATAAAACACTTTAAGTTTGCTTCATAACTTCTAAATTATTTAAAATTTTTATGTATATATAAATTTTCTGTGTGTGTATGTGGGGGGCGGGGAGAAACAGATTATATTATATCAATCTTTTATGTGTGTGTGTAAATTTATGTGTATTGGTGTGTGTATATATATGTGTGTATGTTTGTGTTTATATATATGTGGATTAGTATGTTTTAGGACACACTCGAATATTTATACTCTATGATTGTATATACTTGTGTGAAAATTCATATAAACATATGTGTGTATGTATTTAAATGTATATGGCTCTAAGTGTGTATGTGTGTTTGTGTGTGTAGATGTTTGTGTGTATGTTTATGTGTGTATGCATAAAATTAAAGATATGTATGTATATGTTTATAAATATAAGTGTAAGTATATGCTTGGAATTATATATGGTTTCATGAATGCGTGTGTTTAAGCATATGCATCTATTTAATATAATCTTTTATATACACACACAAATTTAATTGTTACAAATGTTTTTTCACACATTTTACACAAAATGATCTTCAAAAATAAGAGCAAAACAATTTATCTTACAATTATGTGAATAATAAAAATTTTTACGTGTGTATTTGATTTAAAATATTTTCAACTAAAATCATCAATTTTATACCTGACATAAATGAGATACAATACATACTTAAACACACTATTTATACACAAGTCAATAGTGATCACATATAAAAATTTAAATCAAAATAACATATATTATTAATTAGAAGAACTTAATAATTCATTAGATAATGTGTAAATTGATAATAAGCTTAAATCTTAATTCAAGCATAGAACCAACACAAAACCTTAATTTTACACAAACGTTAACTTGCACAGCACATAAGTAATACACAGCACAACCTTAACATAAAAACACGTACATTTTACTACACTCACAACTAGATATGTATCCGCATCTCAGAAAGCATATACTCACACCTGTAACACACACACACAACACACACACATATACGTACAAAACTCACACATAACTACTACACACACATCAAAAGTAATCACACGCAAAAATAAAAGCACATGCTTACACACACAAGTAAACCAAACCACATATACTCAATAACACACTTACACATACACACATTTACTCACACACACACTCACACCCAACGCTCACTTAATCACACACACGTACCCATACGCTTACATAGTCGTACGCACACATACCCGCACACACACATACCCGCACACACACATACCCGCACACACACACACCCGCACACACACACACCCGCACACACACACACCCGCACACATACACACCCGCACACACACACACCCGCACACACACACACCCGCACACATACACACCCGCACACACACATACCCGCACACACACAGGCATATATATATATATATATATATATGAGCTTTTCTTTATAAAATAATCTTTTAGCTTGCTCAATGTTTAGATTACCAACAATTGCACACAAGGCTATATCAACATACCTTCATCGTTGTTATTTACCTCAAATTTTACCAATCTACTTAATATCACATTTCACATCAAATAGATCATATATCCTTTACACACGCTCATATCAATATCATCGACACACATACAGCAGTCTTGGGTCATCCACATATTTCCTAGACACCCATAAGTACCCATTTACTCAAAGACAAGGCGCCTCTACTAAGAACGCAACTTCGTTACCCCCTACCCTCTCTAGCTTACAACAATCTACGCACACCCCTAGACTTCATACACACAACAATATCCCCTACACACACAACCATATTCCCTATACACACAACCATATCCCCCCCCCACACAATTATATCCCTCCCATACACATCCATACTCGCCCCATAGACAACCATATCCCCCCCACTCATACCCACACCTCCCACACACATACCCAGCTCCCATCGTATAGTTCAAACAATAGTGTATATACACTTCTACCTGCTTCAATCACATGCGGACTACCCCAATATCCCCAGAGACACACATTTAACACCTCAAGGCATGCAATACACACTCCAAGACTGCTGAACCACACATTGAACTTCCTTCAAATATATCCATTGAAATCACACACGCCATCCTCTAATCATTTTTCCACATTTTTTCATACATCCGCATACTTTTTTACCATGTCGTCTGGCCAAAAAGTGGAGTCATTGAGGGCCTTGATGGCTCAAAATGATATTGACGCTTATTTTGTAGTTACAGGCGATCCACACAGTAGTGAAATTTCATCTCCACATGATAGTAGAAGAGCGTTTATCTCAAACTTTACAGGGTCAGCTGGTAATGCATTGATCACAATGGAAAAAGCCTTACTTTGGACAGATTCAAGGTAAACTTAGTACTACGTAGGCGTATAGTATGTATTGTGTGACGTATGTAGAATTTCATTAGATCACACAGTGCAATTTAATTGGAAGTATACCTGTCTTGAACTCTCTGCGAATATTTTTCTAGGGAATATATACATGTACATACACTCATTTATACCATCTTTTCACAAGATTTTTTATATACAATTAGATAATATATACACTGATTGTTTCATTATATGAATCTGCAAATTTGTACAAGAATTATATTTTCTTCACCTTCTTTTCTTCCACTATATACACCTTTTTTTTCCCCAACATAAACTCATATATATTTAATGTATGTGTATATTTAGATATTATTTACAAGCTGAAAAACAATTGGATGAATCATATTGGGAATTAATGAAAGCTGGATCACCTAATGTACCTACAACAACAAATTATTTAGCCAACTCAACTAATATTAAGAAAGTAGGATTTGACGTAATGTGTATACCTACACAACAATTTTTAAAAATGAAAGAAACAGTATCAAACATTCAATTTATACCTTTCTATACAAGTTTGATTGATCAAATGTGGGATGATCAACCCTCTATGTCTGCTAAACCAATTTATGTATTTGATAAGAAATATGCTGGTATTGATACACACACAAAAGTTGAAGATATGAGGAAAGAAATGGCTAAGAAAAAGTGTTCTGCTTTATTACTTTCGGTGTGTAAAAGAGGGAGGGATTATACCTACATCATATATATACTCAATAAATACTACATATGCACACTGAGACTAATGCACATTACAAATAAACTTGCATATGAATATATATATATATATAGGAATTAGATGATGTTGCTTGGTCTACCAATTTAAGAGGATCTGATATGGAAGAAAGTCCCCTCTTCAATGCATACTTCCTCATTACAGAAAATGAAACAACGTATGTATACATATTTATATATATATATATGTGCTTTATATATATATATATATATTCTATATAGATATATTTAGAATTATTTTGCTTACACACACAAAAATTATATATACGCATATATATATATATATAGTTTGTTTACCCAAGAATCGCAAATAACGGAAGAAGCAGCTACAAAAATGAAGGAAGAAAACATTCAAACCAAGTAAAGTCACACACATATTTTTATTCATTTAGTTTCATGCACTCAAATAAAAACAAAATTTGACTATATACATATAGCACACTTACACACACATTTACTTAGTTTACACATACATATACATTTAAATGTGTGTGTACACATATATAGGCCTTACGACTCTATGATACCAACCTTATCAAGCATGAATTTCACTGAAGATTCAAAAATTTGGCTTAGCGCAGCAGTTAATTATGGTGTGTATTGTTTATTTGATGAGCCTGAAAAGAAAGTTAATTTACAAGCTACACCTGCTAGTTTAGCTAAGGTATGTGTATATATATATAGGCGTGTGTGTTTATATATATGTGTGTGTGCTTGTGTATGTGTGTATATTGATGTATTGGTATGGGTTTGTCGATATATATGGTAATACATATATGTTGATGTACAAGTGTTTATATATTTGTGTAAATGTATATGTATGTGTTGTATACACATATATATGGTTGTCTGTATATGTGCTTTTAAAAATTTGCATGCTTGTAGATTTGTGTGTATATGTATCATATGTGTGTAGATGTGCTTTATGTGAATGTATATGTGTTTATGAACGTATTTAATAAATTTTCTGTATATGTTTATGTGTCTATATGTAATACATATGTATGTATGTACAACATTAACTAGCTCTTATATATGTTTCTAAGAATTCATATAATAATCAATCTCATTATTTATATATACTTGATCTAATTATTTACACACACACATTCATTTGCACACATATTTCAAGGCTAAAAAAAATGAGGCTGAAATAAATGGTATGATTGATGCACATCTTCAAGATGGTATGGCTATGGTGAAATTTTTCCACTGGCTTGAGGTATATAACGATTACATATATATATAATTATAACGATACACACTTCTTAAAAGGATGTGTGTATTTTTAGAATTCACTTATTATCTTTATACAGTGCCAATTTATACCACTCTTTCACACATATTCATTTTATATAGGATTTCTTTGTGTGTATAAACACAACTATATGTATGTGTATTTATGTGTATATATATTTATATACATATGTATTTACATATAAAGATTTTGCGTCTATATAAACTTATGCATATATGTGGTGGTATATATATATATATATATATATATATATTGTGTGTGTATTTAGGAAAAGGTAAATGACAAGTCAGTATTTGATATGAGTGAATATGATATTGCCCAAGTTGTAAATAGCTTCCGAGCAAAACAGGTATGATATTTCTTAAATTAACTATAAATCTAACTTAAAATATTAAACTTATTTTACCCACGCACTCACACATACACATAACCTATATAATAGATTATTAAACAAGCACAATCATTTCTTTGTATTGAATTTCTTGTTGAGAAATTCATAGAAATAATTTATAAGGAGTGATTTTAGATTATAACACCTATTCTATCTACTTACAAACATTGAATAGTATATATAAGAAAATCAATGATTTCTTAATACATATTAGACATTACACACTGTTTCCTAATATGTATACTACTTTTTAGAGCTCATTTATGTTCCCCTCATTTCCTACAATATGTGGAAGCGGTGCAAATGGCGCTATTGTTCACTATAAGTAAGTTTACACATTTTGGTTTATATTACAAATTACTTTTGAGGGATTTCTGCTTTTTATCTACATACACACATATATATATTAACACACATATATGTATATATACATATATATGTTTGTGTGTGTATAGTCCAAAACGTGATAGCTGTGGGCCAATGCAACCCAAAATGTTATTAATTGATTCGGGTGGCCAATATCGCTCAGGTACAACAGATGTTACACGTACAACACATTTAGGTACACCTACAGATGAAGAAAAAACAGCTTATACTGCTGTATTAAAGGTGCATTTTTGTGTGTAAATAAACGTGTAATTTACTCTGAATAAAATATATTTTATATTATCCTTTCCAGTTTTCTATAGTTATTTCAACCCTATAAATATTTTAATATGACACACACGCTTATAAACAGTTACACACTCACACATTTTCACATACATACACTCATACTTACACACACACACAGGGGCATATTGCCTTAGGAAATGCTACATTTCGTAAGGGAATTACAGGCCCAAATTTAGACTGTTTGGCCCGACAATATTTGTGGGCTGAGGGCCTTGAATATATGCACGGAACAGGCCATGGTGTGGGGGCTGCTTTAAATGTGCATGAAGGCCCATGTAATATATCACCCATTCTAAAGGTGTGTGTGTGTGTGTACATATTTAGGTGATCTGTATGCGTGTGTGCTGCTCTGTATGTCCATTGTGCGTGTACATATCTAGATACTCTCTGTTTGCATGTGTCTGTATACTCGAATTCTCTCTATTTTGTATATTATGCGTGTTTTTAGTCGTTGAGAATTGCTCATGGTACTGTGTGCTTGAGTACTGTATGTGTGTGGATTTTTGGCCTTATGTATTGTGTGTGTATTTGTATATAGGGACCCGGAGCCGAGACACCTTTAGAAATTGGTATGATTATTTCAAATGAACCTGGATTTTACAATTACCCAAGCGAATTTGGTATTCGTATTGAATCTCTACTCCTTGTAGAAAAGTAACAAATACAGACACACAAATAATATATATATATATACTTATAGATCCACATATACATATCTGTATACACAGAAATATATATATATATATATATTCTTATATACATGTATGAAAATCAATTTATAAGGATACACACAATATATACACACATGCCTATTTACATGTACACATATTTTTATACATTTACAAATTATCTACATATATATATATATTATTATTTTTAGGGCTAAAACACCTCAAAACTTCCAAAATATGGAATTCTATAAGTTTAAAACCATTACTAAGGTATGTGTATTTCAAATTGGATACATTTTAAAATAAATTCATAATTATAAATCAAAACTCTATATTTATTTTAAATAATGCTAAAATATATTACACACATTTTATACATATTTTTTAACATTATAGATCCCTATAGATACTAATGTAATTGATTTCTCAATGATGACCAAGAAGGTTAGTTTATCAACATATATGTATACATATATATATCAATTTATAAATAATTTAAATGCACATATACCTTTTATAAACATATCATTCAATTCCTGTAACTTTTATTTTTTCATATTTGCACACAAAACATATATATACACACATAATAACACATTTGTATGTTTTATATACACACACAATATATATAGTATACACACACCCATAAATTATTTTGTATATAGGAGATTGACTGGTTAAATAATTATCATGAAGGAGTTAAAAATGATATCATGCCAATGTTTGAAGAAGAACAGAAAACTCACAACGTAGACAACAGCGCTGTGATGAGTTGGTTACAAAAAAAAACTCAAGCTATATCTTTTTAATTACATAAACACACACACACACATACACACATCAAGTGAATGAATTGAATACACAATTTTTTTCAAAACTTTTATCTTTTTCAAGTTGTCTCATATATATATCACTTTAAGAAATCTGTATAGAAACTCAAATTTTTTTTATATACTCGCATCAAATTTATCTAAAATATCTTTAAATAAACACAAATAATTGATTATGTATAGATAGTTGTCTATATATATATACATATATATATATATAAACTCGTTTCTGTAAAAGCTATATATATGTAATTATGTGTGTTCGTGTACACCACTTTATAAACTTTGAGTTATGTAAAAATCCTTACCGATTTTAAGATGTGTAACATTTATTGATTCTAAATGTATAAAACCCTAATTAATTTAGAAAATGTAAGATATATAGTAGATGTAAAATATGAAAATTACATATTTCTTTTTCTAATATTTTAGTTTTTTAAATATTTGCCATACTTACAATACCTCAAATTTCAAATTATGAAAATTATATAAAAATTGAAAGTTTTTAATACAAATTGATAATTTAAATTGATAAATTTAGTTTCAAATACAATTTTCTTGAAATGTTTTACCTATCTTTCATTGAAATTAGTTATAAAAATCCAATAATAAATTTGATTTAAATCGTGTCAAGTTTCTAAACCAAAGTTATATATAGTTATCATAATATTTCTAATTCGAAAACTTGTTTTTTTCAGGTAGTAAGTACATTGTGTATATGTTAAATACTTATTCTTAAATACTGTTTTACAACAAACAAAGCATGCCTATACAAACACAGCTTTAGGCAAAAGCTTAGTTACCCACGTAATCACACATACACACACAAAACATGTCCATCATAATTTATTGTCTCAACTCACCCATTCTCACACATAGACATTTATGATATATATATATCTATTTACATATGTGAGAATCTTCTATGTGGAGTTAGACTCATTGAAATTAATTCCATAATTTTTTCAGAGCACATCAAAAAATATTACAAATTAGGGTAGATATATTATACACAAATGGCTCTAAATGACTCACTTAAGTTTTGTTTAATTATGATTTATTAGTTTGGTGTAAATTTTTTCTACAATTATATAACTGACTATTTTTTTCATATACTTAATAGCAACAACACACACAACATTTTATCAGCATAGAAAAGAAAGTTGAATTCAAGTGTCACTAAATACTAAAATCGCACTATCACTTATTTTCTAGGACCTCTCACACACACATCTTACTCTGTATGTACACTTGTTTAAAATTAAGATACTTCTTTAATCTGAAAAAATTAAATATAATAATTATATTTTTATTACAATTTCCTGATTTACTTTAAGTGAGAATATAAAAATTGTTAACAAAAATTTCGAATCCATTGAATTTTTTTAAAAATATTGCAAGAACAGACCATATAAGAAATAGATATAAGCTTAACTAAAACTAAAGTTATAAAAGCACCCTTCACCTAAAATTTTTTCTTTTTAAGTTGTTATAGTCGTATTATATAAACAATTTTAATTACAACACCTGTTTGAAAGGATATTTACTTTGAAGTCTTTTTAGTAGATATCTAATTCTTCTTAATTAGAATTTACAATAACAGAACATCTCTTTAAGTCCCTACAATCAAGATGGCTACAGAAAAAGTTACAAAGCTACGCTCCTATATGAAAGAAAATGGCGTAGATGCATATATCATTTATTGCGCTGATGCACATAATAGTGAATATACTGGTCGCCATGACAAGAAATTAGGATTCATGTGTGGCTTTACTGGCTCCGCAGGAACAGGACTTGTCACACATGATGGAGCATATCTTTGGACTGATGGTCGATACTTTGAACAAGCAAATCGCCAATTAGAGAATGGATGGAAGCTAATGGAAATTGCAATGCCTGGTACCCCTACTATACCCAATTTTTTAAATCAAGCTTCTTCGAACTCGAAATATGTCTTGGGGTTAGATATGCACACTACTTCTATGTTCGACTACTTTGACCTAAAATCCAAGCTATGGAAAAAGGTAAACACAAAAGTAATAGAGGAAGATTGGATTGGCAATATCTGGGGAAATGATCGACCTTCCCAAAAAGCTGATGACATTCGTGTCCACCCCATGAGCTTAGCTGGTTATTCCACAAAAAACAAGATCAAAGATATGCAAAATGATATGAAAGAAAGTTCTTGCAGTGCTCTTGTTATTTCTGCATTGGATGAAGTCGCATACGTTATGAATATGAGAGGTTCCGATGTCGCATATAACCCACTCTTTTATGCATACATTATGATAACCTCTGAGGGTGCAACGCTTTTTGTAAATGAGAATCAATTAAACCAGGAGGCTAAGGAACAAGTCAAAGCAGATGACATAAAAATAATGCCTTATAAATCTTTAGCTTCAGAAGTTCAAAAATACTCGAATAATAACCCAGAAGCAGTATTTTGGATGGATCCAAGAACTTGCTATTTTATTTATAATTCAGTTAACACCTCTGATAATGTATACCTTAAACAATCTCCAGTTGCAATGTACAAAGCTATTAAAAATGAAGCAGAATTAGAAGGAATCCGTCAATGCCATATACGTGATGGTGTAGCACACATTAGATTTTTCCAGTGGCTTGAAAATGTTAAAAATGATAAATCTGTTTTTAATATGACTGAAGCAGACCTTGCAAATAAAATTGAGTATTATAGATCAATTGAGGATGGTTATTTATTTCTTGGGTTTCCTACCATCTCAGCAATTGGCGTGAATGCAGCCTTACCACACTACAATTATCCTAAAACTGACAAGGATGATATTTCTGTTAAGCCCGCAACTTATCTCTTGGATGCAGGTACACAATATCTTGATGGGACATGTGATATTACAAGAACGGTCCATCTAGGAGAACCAACTCACTTCGAAAAACAAGCATACACATATGTATTGAAAGGGCATATTGAATTTGCCAATGCAGTTTTTCCCGAGAATACAAAGGGCCCACAAATTGACACATTAGCAAGAATGCATCTATGGAAAGCTGGTCTCAACTATATACATGGAACAGGCCATGGAATTGGAGCTGCATTGAGTGTACATGAAGGTCCTATGAAAGCTGATGTCAAGTTATATGGATCTTACATTGAAACTGATATAATTGAAAATATGGTCCTTTCAAATGAACCTGGGTACTATGATGTTCCTAATAAATTAGGTATCAGAATCGAAAACACAGTTTTTGTTGTTAAAGCAAATACGCCAAATAATTATGCTGGTTTGAAATTTTTTGGCTTTGAAACCGTTTCATACATACCTATTGACACAGAAATGGTATTGACTTCTGAAATGACACAAGACGAAATTGATTGGTTGAATAATTATCACAAAAAGGTATACGATCATTTATCAGCTCGTCTTGAATATGAAGAAAAGGAAAAGAGCTTTGATAACTCATCAATTATGGCATGGTTAAAAGAAAAGACTCAACCAATCTCAAAATAAACGACTATCATCATTGGAGTAATTATATAATTTTACAACTATGTACATAATGAAGTTTTTTCAAAGCAAATCATTTTAGTTGACCACTCAAACCGACCATTACAAAAATTGTAATAATTTGATCAAAATTTTTTAACGCAGTTTTACATAGCAAAAGTATAATTTAACAAGGTTACAACTGAACTACTCGTTATTTTTATATATTCGTATTAAATTTTTTATTTTTCATACATGCACATAATGAATTCTTTCATATTTGGCTTTGGAATCATCATATACCTGCAGATATATGTTTTTATTAGAATTACAAATCGCCAAGTTTCTATAAAATCAGACTAAGAAACTATAATTACAATACTAGGATATGTTTTATACTACTTTGATTGCATATTTAAGGTGTATTAGCTAAAGTTTAATTTTTTTTACAATAAGTAGTGAATTTTTCAAGGTAATCGAACTTATACAACACGAACATTTTATTATATTATAAAACGATAATTAAATTATAAATTTCTATTGATTGATTTTATTGAGAATAGATATATTGGAAATTATATATTATATTATACATTATTAAATATTAGTTTAACACATTCACATAATTTCTTGTACTAAATCGCATAAATACATTATTGATATCTTGGATAAATAGACTCGTAAAAGTTAGAAAAATGTAAAACATGACTCATAAAACATAATACTTAAGTCTAATACTTTAGTTTACATCTCCCAAATAGTAAATTAAATTAGTTTTCAATAATATGTTGAATTTTGAAGCTATTTTTCTTAGCTTGTGATTAAATTAATAAGGGTATATTAAATCTGACATTTCCAATGGATTAGATTTTCAAAGATTTAATAAAAACTTATCAATATATATATATTTGTATCTTTAGTTGCAAATGCTCTATGGAAAGCATTCAATATATTTAGCAAACTGCAATAGTTGGAATGAGTTTTTATGTTGTTCTTTTTGCACTTATAAAATTGAAGCATTGCTACATGTTGTCATAATTGAAAAGGTGCAGCAGTGGCATTTACCCCAAAAGTTATATACATTTTATGATTCTCAAAAATTTGTTACTATTGCTTTGCTTTTAATGTTTTATTTTCTATCACTACCTCAGATATCAAATAACAATTCAAGATTGGGAATTATATAACCAACAAAGTAAACTTCTTTATCCTAACACTAAATTTAATCAACTATAAAGCTACATATATAAGATTTGGTAGAATTCTGAATTTCAAAACTGTTTCATTACAAAGTTTAAACTTGAACGCTAACTAATCTTTTTTAATAAACGACTATAAAACTCTTGTAAATTTGAGAGAAATAGTTATTGAAATATTATAATATCAACAGCTTAGTATCAGACACAATTTATTTAAAGAATCACAATAAATACCAATAAATAATTTACCCTTTTTATACATTAATGGATACTGAGAAGAATAATTCATCTTCATTTCTGAATGTAAAATTACAGAAATTCAGAAAATTGCTAACTGATAATGCAATAGATGGTTATATTGTATTTTGTGCTGACACACACAATAGTGAGTACACAGGCTTAGCAGACAAGCGCTTGGGTTTCATCAGTGGATACACTGGCTCTGCTGGAACAGCGCTCATAACAAAAGATAAAGCACTTATATTTACTGATGGAAGGTTAAAATATACCTCAAATGCCATAAATTATAAGTTCAGACGTACATTGATTTAATTTAGAATCATTATTGCCTAATACCATTTAATTTCCTTAATTAGAATATTTAATTTGAATATATTTTGTAAGAAATTACATCTAATATAATTTATTCGAATAATTTAACCATCAGACCCATGAAACGTCATTAAGATAAATATATTCTCTTATTCTAAACTATAAGATAGCCTTTTTAGCTAATGTTCTACTACTTATCCACAGATATTGGGTGCAAGCAGAACGGCAAATAGAATCAGGCTGGGAAGTTGTAAGATTAGGTCTACCAAATGTCCCATCATTACTACAATATATCTGGGAAAGTCAAGACTGTAAGTTTTATTAACCATATTTCAATTATTAATTTTTTTACAAGCTTCACATCAATCAGTTTAATTTTCCCAGTTATTCATTTAATAAAACAAGTCCAGTTACAAATTTTCCATCATAAGTTCATGGGAAACTTAAATCTATAAATTTCACTTGATTTAAAAGATATCTTTTTAGTAACTTGTTAATTATACCCAACAGTATTTTTTAAAAAGCGGCTACACTTAGTTATCTATTCATATGAAATAGAATATTTATTTTAAAATTAGATTTTAACATTTTTATCATTTTTTGATATATATATTAACAAATCCTCATATATGATTTTTTCTTTCAAGTAATAAACATTGGTATCGATTCCGAGACTACACCTTTATTTGAATACTTCGAATATAAGGCAAAGTTTAGGAATTGTAGAAAACTGAAAATCTTCAAGAACTCCCTTGTTGATACCATTTGGGCCCAAGATAGACCAGCTCAACTCAAAACTCAAATTTATAATCACCCATTAAAATGGGCGGGAACTGAAACCTCAGAGAAATTAGAAAAGATTTACAAAGCAATGTTACAAAACAATGCGGATGCTCTATTAATATCGGTAAATATGGTCATACAGATTCAGATAAAATAATATTTATAATCTTTAAACCTTAAATTTTTTATAATTTATGATACATTTTCATAAAATTAAGTATCAAACGTTGGAATTATACTTTTTACTGCTTATAAAATACATTTCGACCCTCTAAAGAATAAAAATTAAACAATCTATTACTTAAATTTAGTCGCTGGATGAAGTCGCGTGGACATTGAACATGAGGGCTATGGATGTACCTCTCAACCCAGTTTTTTACGCTTATATGTTTTTTACAAAATCTAGCACCAAGTTAGTTTATAACAACTGTTATTTTTGATTTATGTATCATATAAATTTGATTATATGAGATACATGAAATATTTTTTTATAATCTGGCAAGATAACTGCTAATTTGAACTTCCTCAGTGTTTATATTAATGAAGATCAGCTATCCGAAAGTTCCAGGCAACATTTGGATAAAAATAACATTTCGATATGGTGATTAAATTTAACTACTCTATCACATAAATAATTTCACAAGTTATTCAATCAACTACAACATGTTTTGGAAATATTACCACAATCTTTACGTACTTGTTTATAATGCCAAACTAATTCCTTATCTCCAATATTTATTCCCCCTAGTCCCTACAATGCAATATTTGAAGATGTTGCAAAATTTTGTGATAATCAACAAAATTTGACGATATGGATTGACCCACGCACAACACTTGGCATTTACAACTCTATCCCTAATGCAGAACATAATGCTTTAATCCAGCCTTCTCCCATAGCTTTTTTCAAGGTAATTTCCATTCAGGATTACATATTCACTCCTTGAATAACAAGTATTTTCATATACTTTGAGTTCAAAACAATACTTACACATTTCTCCTAAGGCCATCAAGAATGACAATGAACTCGAAGGATTTAGACAGGCACATGTCAAAGATGGTATAGCCCATGTGAAATTTTTCCATTGGCTTGAGGTTAGCCATTAGCTAGATTTATATTTTAGAGATATAACTAAAATTATTTACTATTTTTTCTTCAAAGAAAATGAAAAACTCTGGAGAAGTATTCAACTTAACAGAATATGACTTGGCCCATCAGGTTGATTCTATACGCTCAAAGCAGGTGACTAAGGATTTAGTTAATTACATATAAAAGTATAAAAAATAAATGCACTCAATTTAAAATTTTGATTCACTATTTAATTAATTGTGCACCTAATATTGATTAAAATCTAATGGAAGCTTATGAATCTTTATGGCTAAATATATATAAATTTAGGAAGGTTATGTTTCACTATCATTTGGCACAATCTCCGCTATTGGGGCTAATGGTGCTATAGCTCATTACAACTTCAAGTGAGTGTATAACTTTTACGTATGCAATTTCATTTGTTTTCTATATATATATATATTGTTAAACCTCATACACCGTGCTGCCATTGTAAATCTCACTAATATATGTCTAAATGTTTGTTTTTATAAAAAATCACCTTTTTTCATAGACCAGAGAAATTTGAAAGAATTAAAGAAGATATATACCTCTTAGATTCGGCTGCACAATATGAATCTGGAACAACAGACCTCACACGTACGATACACTTGGGTCAACCAACAAATTTCCAAAAAGAAATGTACACATGTGTGCTTAAGGTTAGCTCATTACACATTATTTTCCATATAACTATTGACCAATTCTCATATATGTATTGTTAATTTTTACTTGAATTACAGGGACATATTGAAATGGCGAAAGCTATATTTCCACAACAGACCAAGGGTCCTCTCATTGATGTTTTGGCCCGTAAATACTTAAATGAATTTGGCCTTAATTATTTTCATGGTACTGGGCATGGTGTAGGTGCTTTCTTACATGTCCATGAAGGCCCTATGAAGATTGATGTGAAACTTCAGGTCCTTGATCTAGTATATAAGCATTTTAACTATAAATTTAGGCACATACTCATACCATAATATCTACCTTTAAACTCAAATAAATATTTCAAATCATTCAATATTTAATGCAATCTTACCACACATATTTACAGGGAAGTTATGCACAAACAGAGCTTGTACCTGGTATGGTGTTATCCAATGAACCAGGTTATTATGATTATTATGAAGATAAATTCGGAATCCGCATTGAAAACTTGGTCTATGTTAAAAAGTAGGTCCAAAATTCCAGTATATATATGCATATTTATGCCTACATAGAGTCATTATTCCAACTTCGATTTGAATTTTGTAGGGTAGAAACAAAATATAACAAGCAAGGCATTGAATTTTATGGTTTTGAAGATTTTACAATGGTAAAAATATAAAATTTGGATAAAAAACTAACATTAATTCACCTATTATACACATCAAATAATACGATTTGGAATACACATAATATTTATTCGATGTATATATATACATTACCTTGTTGATTCTTAGTGCCCAATCGATACTGAAATGATAGATTTAAATCTTATGACTCAATCAGTAAGTATATATATCTATACGTAATAGATAATTAATAAGTTATAAAACAATTGTAATTATTCTCTTATAAAGGAAATTGAATGGTTAGATAATTACCATGAAAAGGTTTATAACTCACTTTTACCAATGTTAACTTCTGAACAAGTAAGTGAAGCTTGCGACAATACTGAAGTAATTAATTGGCTTAAAGAAAAAACAAAAAAATTAAAATAATTGTGAAAATGTAGTTTTATTAATCATCTTAATACACGTGAACATACCTAAAACTTAAATACACACATCATTTTTTGCACACATTCTAAATAATATCTCGATACACAAATTAAATGACACAAACAGTTGCACACACAAATATAACACACACCTATATTATCCTTCAAATTTTTAAAATTACAAAATATTTATAGCACAAAAGCAGTTATCTAAAAGTTTCGTATAAAACATTTTTCGTTTACTTCTAAATTGATTAGCTAATAGATAAATAGTATAAAATTTGTAAAATTATCAAAAATGTTTAACATATTGTAACCTTTTTTTAAAAATTACATTCTTAGCAAGGTAAAGTCTTTAATCAATTTAATTTGACTAATATTTTTTTTAATATATATATTTACACATATTTTAACAATAGCATCTAACAACCCTATATAATAATAAATTAAATTTAATACATAATTTGTATACATGGATTTAAATGACTTAGATTTTATTTATGTTGTATATATATCACACCAACTGTACACATTTTTACATATATAGATACAATATATTTTTTCCATACACATTCGCCAACATTTAGTTGTATAAACATGAATCATAAGCGTTTGTATACACACTTATATACTAATATTTATAGTTTTTAAATACACCATATACATATATATAAATTGGTTAATTTCTATTTTATAAAATACGAGAGTACTAATTAGTGATAAACTTGCAAACAAGACTAGTAATTAACAATTCAACGAGATATAATTAATTTGAATACAATTTTTATATTAAATTTGATGTGCGTAACACGTAAATATATATAAATATACAAATTCTCACTTATTATAACTTAACCTATATAAACACCTAAATCAATAACACATATCACACCCACAACTACAAGAGCAGCACCACTTTAAAACAAAAATTATCACTTGGATTGACATTGTGAGCACATATCGAAGTTTAGTGAAAATTGTTACATCAATTTAATTATAGTTCAAAATTTGTATGTTTATTAAAAATTCCTTTGGAGCTGACCCATTATCTCTTCAAACTTTAAGCTGTGTCGATTGACTTTACAAATAACATCAATAAAAAATTAAACAAACCAGTATTATATATTATCGCTTCACAAATCCTTCCATAAGTGACCTATTACGTTATACCCTCTCTAAACTCACTGGCGGATATACCATAACTACAAATTCTTACACCCATATTTGACATACTTTAAGCCGAATATAAAAAAGTAAGTAAACTATAGAGTGTTATCTCCCTGATTTATACTTAATACAATCTTGAGATACCCTTAAAAGACATACATGTCACTCTTACCCTGGCATTTACCTAAACACAAACTACTATTCGCTCCTATACAACACTCACTATCCACATAGACATCAAGGATACACCCTACATACATATCAAACTATGCTTTGTAACCCTCCGTAGGTATAATCACCATGGATACTAAACAAGGACCAACCTTGAAGAAATTCAGGGAGCTAATGAGAGAGAATGGCATTGATGCCTATGTTCTCTACATGGGTGATCCACACAACTCCGAACACCCAGGACTACATGACAAGCGTATTACATTTATCTCTGGCTTCAAGGGATCCGCTGGTCGGAGTATTGTTACACTTGACTCTGCTTACCTTTGGACTGATGGAAGGTGAAATCGACATCAATCTCTATCTTTACTCGCACTCATATTCCTATGACTTTGCATCTACGCATTATATATACCCTGAAATTCTTGTCGTATATGGCTTCAATAATTATCGTATTACTTCTCTTCCCTCTACTTCACACTGTCCACCTATCTTCTTTTCATGTGTCCGATTTATTTTGGTGCTACAATATATTTTCTCGGTGAAAATTTTTTCATTTATTCCTCCTCAATACCTGCTAGATATTTCACCCAAGCATTAAATCAACTTGAAGATGGTTGGACTCTTATGAAGATGAATTACCCTGGTGTACCTAGCATGCTCGAATTCCTCTCTAACTCACCCAGTAAGTCTTATCAAAAGAGTTGATTGTTTGAATTAATCAGGAATCATTTAAATCATGAACAATATAGATTTGAATTATATATTTATATTAAGTGTATATACACAACACAACTAACTGAGAAAATTAACTTTACACCAATTTCCTCAATTATATAAGTGTATGTACTCATTAAAATACTCTTTTTTATTAAAAAGGCCAATCGATTGGATTAGATGGGAGCACCACCACTATTTCTGAATTTAATATGCTAAAAACGGAACTTAATAATAAGAAAATAAGACTTATACAGCCCTCATTGGTGGATGTATTTATGGGGGAAAATCAACCTAAAAATAAATCCAGCACTATCATCAATCACCCATTGGAGGTTACTGGAATAGACACTCAAACAAAACTTAACAAATTAAATGAACAAATCAAGATGGAAGGAGCTGATTGTCTATTTGTTTCAGTAATGCCAAGAATAATTAATATTTCTCAAAAGCTTAAGAATCTTCCAAAACCAAAACTCTACACATTCTAATTCAATCAAACTCATACATACCCTTAGATTTAATTATATACAGACACACATACAATCAGTTTGATTTATAGATTAACAAATACATAAATTGAAAATCATAGCTATATACACATCTACAGTCATAAATACCCACAAATACCTACAATCTTATACACCACCTATATATATACAAACGCACGTGTATATACACACAGATACATGCACACATATACATCAGCATATTTTTATATATAAATACACACACATACGTACATATACTTACCTTTATTTACACACATTAACACTCTTCTCTCTCACACTCAATTATTCAGGCATTGGATGAGGTTGCTTGGGTGTTAAATATGCGTGCAAATGATATAGCCAATGTGCCTGTGTTTTATTCTTACCTTTTCATAAGTTATAATAAAACAGTATTATTTGTAAACAAAGAACAATTTAGTGATGAGGCAAAACAAATGATAACTAATTTCTCTATTGAAACTATGTAAGAATAAAATTGAGCTATTCATAGTAATTATTTAATATAAAATACTTTACTCATTTCGAACATCTAACTACGTATTGAATACACACACAAATTTTATTTCATAATCTTATACCTGATAAACTTTTTTAAACTCGAATATTAAATATACAAGACACTTATCTCATATATATGACACACTTATATATACACACTACCTCTTAATTTTTTCACACATGTTACAATTTTCTTTTTATTTTTCTTTACAAGTTAATTTTATTACATATATACATACAAATTAGGCCATACGCATCAGTTACTGAATTTTTGAAAGATTATTTTAAAGAAAACACACACAGCAAAATGTGGATGGACCCCCGTACAAATTCAACAGTTTATTTCTGTATAACAAATCCAGGAGAAAGTGTTATTTTGAAACAATCTCCAATCATATTGATGAAGGTATATATATTTACATGCGTTAAAAATTAATCAATTTAGTATTTATCACTGTTGTAATTTTTACCTTTTATGTTTATGTGTGTGTGCTTATACCCTTCCAATGCATACACACAAAATTTTGATTATTACCTTAGTCAATAAAGAATGAAGCTGAAATGAATGGTATGCGTAAAGCACACATCAAAGATTCAGTTGCTCTCACCAAGTTTTTTTATTGGATAGAGGTATACTCATTTTAATAGATGTGTATGTGTGAGCTTGTATATGTGAGTGTGTCAATTTGTGTGTATTTTTATGTGTCATTATGTATTTGTGTGTATTTGTGTGTCTGTGTGTGTGTGTGTGTGTGTCTGTGTGCCTGTGTGTGTCTGTGTGTCTGTGTGTGTGCGTATGTATGTGTAAAGATATCTGTATATAATATATGATTAAACTTGCAAACACATATTAATCTCATAATGCAAATTTTAAATTTTTACTGATCTTTAGAAATCAAAGGCAGATGGATCCCTATTCAAATCAAATGAATTCGAATTGGCCCAAAAATTGAATAATTATCGTACAGAGCAGGTTAATTGAAATTTAAACATCTCTATATTATCTTTACATATACATATCTTTATGTTTGATCACCTCGAATAACAAACTTTCTGTATTCTTACTTTTCTTCACATTTTACAGTCCCCAATCTTACATATTCTTATACTAATACTCTCTGATTTTATATATAATTAACCTCAAACATACATTCAGATATAATTACCTTTACACATTGTCACCCTTGCACATTCTTAGCCCTAAACTTCTACATTATACAGTTACTATATATCCCTACTTGGTTACATCACTACACCTGAACAATCCCCCTCTTAGATATACCTACATTTAAGCATTATTTATACACACACAGGAAGGTTTTAAATGTACTTCAATGGGTACTATCTCCGGTAATGGCCTGAATTCCGCCATTATTCATTACAGGTTAATCCATCATACAAAACATTTCAAACACACACAATATTTTACACACAAAAAATATCCCAAAAACACCAAATTTTTGATACACCTACAATATTTCAAACACACTATATTCCATATACGCACAATATTCCAAACACAATAACTATACTAAAAATACATAATATTTTACACACACACAACATTCCAAACACGTAGCCTACTCCAAAAACACACAACATTTTATACACACCAAGTAATTTACACAAACTTAAAACTACACACTACTTCCCATTTATATAGACCTAGTGAAACTGCTAGCGCTACTATTCATGAAGCAATGCTATTAGTTGACTCTGGAGGTCATTACACTGAGGGCTCCACCGATATTACACGCACAATTCATCTTGGCCAACCTACTGAATTTGAGAAACTCTGTTACACATTGGTCTTAAAGGTAAATGCGTGTATTCATATATATGTGTATATATATATAAATATGTGTGTATGTATATGATGTGTATGCATGTGTGTACTTATACATGTGTGTATGTATGTGTGTATGTATCTACGTATGCGTGTGTGTGAGTGTGTATGTGAGTGTGTATGTGTGTACACATATATGTGTGTGTATACATATTTGTGTGTGTATATAATCAAAATTTCCCCTCATTTTGTTAGGGTCATATTGCATTAGCAAAGGCAATTTTCCCACAGAAAACAAAGGGTCCACAACTTGACAGCTTTGCTCGACAATTTCTTTGGTCGTATGGCCTGGACTTTTTTCATGGTACAGGTCATGGTGTTGGGTCTGTACTTACACTACATGAGGGCCCTATTAATATTTCCAGTTATTTAGGGGTAATTCATATGTGTGTGTATATATAAATCATGCGGATCAATGTACAAATATACACCTATCATCATCAATATGTGTGGATTTAATTATTATGGGTATCTATCGATGTAAATGGCATGTGTTTATAATATTATTCTGTATCTATAAAACTCGAAATACCTACTTATATATATATATATATATATATATATATGTATATTATAAATTTATTACCATATCTCATAAACACAGGGTCCAGCTTCTCAAACAGACCTTACTCCTGGTATGATTGTATCTAATGAACCTGGTTATTATGACACTGAAAAGAAATTTGGTATTCGCATTGAAAATTTACTTGCTGTACAAAAGTATGTATTAATAACTATAAATCCTGAATGGTATATGCAGAGTAAAAATTTTAATTTAAACACAAATATACCCTTGTTTAATAAAACATTTGTAAAATAAGCTAATAAATGTATATGGGATCTTATGTGCTTAGATATATAGTGATATATACAATTAAAAAATATTACATGAAAATAGTTCCCGCTCAACACATACATTATTTAATAAACAAATATCCATTAGTATTCATATATCTATACATACTGTTATGGACATTCATCATTATTAATCAATCTTAATACATTTGGAAAAGAAGTTTTGTTTTTAAGGCAGGGTGTAGTTATATCTCTATTTTACAAACAAAATCTTTCTTAAATTAAGACACACATTTCAAATTTTTTAGGGCACAAACAGAAAACAATTTTTCAGGCATCTCTTATAACAATTTTGAAGTTCTTTCATTTGTATGTAAATTTATAGCATATATATATATATACATATTAGCATTCCATTCGATTCTACATTAGCACTTTCACTCTAACAAAACATAACTTCATGTCCACAATCCATAACAATATACCGAATCAGAATTTAACACCTTTTTTTTATTCAATTCAGTTTCCTATTGATACCCACCTAATCAATTTTTCACATATGACACAAATGGAAATTGACTGGTTGAATAATTACCATGAAACAACCTATGAAAAAGTTTCAAAGTGTTTAAAAGAACAAGCTGAAATGAAAGATGTTGACTATTCACATCTTATCGAATGGCTAAAGATAAAGACCTCAAAAATAACAACTTGAACAGCAAAACTTTAACCTTATAATCTTTAGATTGGTCTGCAAAAAGTCACTCATACATAGATCATCCATATAGTACATTAACAAAAATACAATTTTATTCCCAAGGTTATATATATATATATTAAATAAATTTATATTTTTACTCAAGGTAGTAAATAATTTTTTAAGTAAACTTAAGCGAATTTAGTAAATCAAACTAATTTTGAATGTTTTAATGAAGCCTATCTTTTAACTAATTGCTTGTACAATATATATATATATATATATTAGTAAAACCAAACATATTACTAAAACTTATTTTGTGCTTGATATTAAGAAAATTAAATCTTATATTTTAAGATAGAAATATTTCGTATTTTTATTCTTATGCTTCATGAAGCTTTCAGATATGATAAATTACACCAACCATATATATTAAATAGTTTTCATTACTTTACACCCCTGCCCATATTTTTTAATAGATTTCTGGAAAATTAAAAAGTAGCTACAATAGATAAAAAACCCCAATAGCAACAAATTAACAGTTTAGAGTATCAATTTTGAGTTCATGAATATGTTAAGTGTTAACGGGAAATTGATTGAAAATTCAATTATTTTATTTATGCAAGTATAAGTTAAAATCAAATGACCTCTGTTTATGAATTTCCTTCGTAAGAATATTGAATTCTTATACTAGTACACAAGGGAAAATTCTTAAAGTGTTAATTATATAACAACATCTAAGTTTTGCTAATTTTCAATGTTTAGATTCAGAATTTAATTATTAATAGTCTAATATTTATCGTTTTGTTAACCTGTAGGTGAATTTTTTATTTAAAAATATCTGGTGCTCTTATTGATAGTCATTAAGGTTCAGTTTTAACTTGCCTTTTTTTCATAAATCAAAAATATTTAAAATTCTATCCTAAAATTGGTGATCAATATTTGACTATTATTTACACATGCTATGAAAAAGAGTTTAATTAATTTGTCTGTTTCATCGTATCATCTACATTAAAATTAGTGTCTGATAATCTCATTTTTGTTAACTTTTTATTCAAATCAAAAGCTGATAAGTCAACCAATACTTGTGACTTTTTCGGAAGTGATTTCATTGTTTCAATTCTCTTGGAACCGTTTTATACTTGTTCTTCGGCTCGAAAGGCAAGTTGTTGATTTTTACTTAATTTTTCAAAGATATTGCTGTGTTCAATGGTTTGAATGAATTCAGGAAAAAGGAAATTGAATTATAATTCAAGGTTTTATTTAACTGAATTTTCATTACATATAATTTGACTAAATTACTAAAGAATTACTTGATTAAGAAGTGTTTAATAAAAATTTGAAAAACAATCACACAAGGATACACCATATAATAAGTATCAATGTATAGATTATCATGTTGAGTTTTTTATATTGAAGATTTTTATAATAATTTCGTTAAGGATGGGAGGGTTTGTTTAATCAAGCATGTTATATAGTTTGCTGTTTCAATTTACTATTGCTAGCCAAGTGAAATTAATTTGTTAGACATATATATGTATATATTGAATAGCCTCTACTTACTCGTCTCTATTTTATCTTTTTGCTTTAACAAAGTGTTTTGATGGTTTTCATTATGTGGTTCTTGTTAATTTTGTTACAATGATATTTGCATATACTACAATTGGTCTAAAAGTCTTAATAGTTAATTCTTTCCTATCGTAACTGATTTACATATGTTGGGTGATTAATATACATAAAGTCAAAATTATTAGCTAATATTATTAAGCATTGGTAGCTGCTATGTATCGTACACTTTACACTATCGGCGTTTATTAGCCACTCACCATAACGCTGTTGATAATTTATCACCAAAATGTGAATTAAATATATCTACACTCGAATTTCTTGAAATAGCAATTAGATTCTGCAGCTCAAGAAAATTGATTTTAAAGAAATAAATTTTAACTAGAAACTAAACCAATACGCTTTTCCCTTGACATATTTATTCCTGAGAAACAAATTTTCTAACAAGCCAGCATTGCTTTCACGCATATTTAAATTACCCTTTGAACGAATATTAGAAATATTTTTTATTGATCTCCAGTTAAGATTCTTAGTTATCTTTTATAAGTAATTTAGTAACTACAAGTACAAACTGTAGTTGCTTACAAAGACCAATAATTAGTAGCTACGGCACTGAAAAGTTTACTAAAACACAAAAATTTTTTTACGTATATCCTGAAGTTTTCCTTCGCACAACAACCAAAAAGTAGAATATATGATCTCACAATAATTTATAGTCCACAAAGAGAATCTTGTATTACCAATTTTCATTCGTCTGAGTAGGTAATACCTAATAGAACAACCACCTAACACAAAAATGCAACCAATGACAGCTGAACAATCGGCCGCTAAGATGGCCAAATTCCGAGCAAAAATGAAGAGTAATGGAATGGATTCATTTGTTTTCTTCCATGGAGATGCTCATAATAATGAATACCCTGAACCGAGCGATTATAGAATGGCATTTATGTGTGGCTTCAACGGTTCATATGGCATGGGAGTTGTCACCGCTAATAAGGCTGCATTGTTTACCGATGGAAGGTATAAACTACAAGCAAAGTTACAACTAGAACCAGGATGGGAAATGTATGACACTACTGATCCATTCACTGATAACATGACTCAGTATATGAATAAAATGACTGATGATGTTAAAACTGTGGCATTTGATGCTCATTTTACAACTAATATGGATTACACTTGGATGTCTGAAAACATGTATCCAAGCTTTGAATTCTGTCCGCAATACACAAGCTTTGTAGATGAAGTTTGGGGGGAAGATAAAATCCATCAAAAGTTTCACACCTTCGACTGTCACCCAATGGAATTTGCTGGGACTGACGCCAAAGAAAAGCTGGAACGAATAAGAGCGGAAATGAAAAAAGAAAAATGCGACTCATTCTTTACTGGGGGTATAGAAGATATTGCATGGACGTATAATATGAGAGGATCAGATCTCATCCACACACCCGCTTTTTATGCTTATACATTTATCACACATGATTCTGCAAAGGTTTATGTAAAAACTGACTGTATGACGGATGCAGCTAAACAAGCTTTTAAGGATTATGATGTTGAGGTCAAGAGTTATTTTGATGCTGCAGGTGATTTACAGAAATATGCACAAAACATGGGCCATCATAAACTCTTTCTAGATGAAAGAGCATCATATGCTTTTTACAATTTCTTCGACTCTACTCAGATCAAAACGGCACCATCACCCATAGCTCGTTTTAAAGGTGTGAAAAATTCTGCAGAAATAGAAGGTATGAAAAAGGCACATATGAAGGATGCTATGGCAATGTGTAGATTCATGTGTTGGCTGGATAAATGTACAGAAGATGGTTCTATCTTTGATATGAAAGAAACAGATTTATCTGATAAATGCGATTATTTGAGAACTGAACTTGATGGTTATAAGTCTGCTGCCTTTGGTACAATTGCAGCTATAGGTGAACATGGAGCAATGGGTCACTATAACTTCAAGAATAGAGAAAAATTCAACCTTGATTTATCTGTTAAGAAACAGATGCTCCTCCTTGATAGTGGTGGTCAATATACAGAAGGTACTACTGATGTTTCAAGAACCAAACATCTTGGTGAACCAAGTGATTATGAAAAATTTTGTTACACAACTGTCTTTAAGTCTCATGTAGCATTTGACACAATGGTATTCCCACCTGGTACAAAGGGCCCATCAATAGATGCAGTTGCACGAAGTATTCTCTGGAAAAGAGGTATGGACTATCATCATGGCACTGGCCATGGTGTGGGCGCTGGTTTAAATGTGCATGAAGGCCCATTCAAAGTAGATAAAAAGCTATTTGGTACATATGTAACAACCAATTTAGAGCCTGGATGTTGTTTAACAAATGAACCAGGAACATATCAAAAAGAAAATGGGTTCGGTATTAGACTTGAGAACACTTTATTTGTTAAGGACACACCAACACAATTTAACCATTCATCGATGCAATTTTATGCATTTGAAAACATGACATTTGTCCCCTTTGAAACAAATATGTTTGATTGGTCTGAAATGACTAAAGAAGAAACAGATTGGTTAAATAACTATCATCAAGAAGTATGGGAAAAAGTAGGAAAAATGTTTAAAGAAGATACTGAGAAGAACGGAACAGATAATACAGAAGTTATGGACTGGTTATATAAAGTTACTCGAACTGCTGGACCTCAATAATCAATATACACACAGAAACACACATAATATAAACACTTGTTTACACACATACACACCATATAAATATACACAAACCCACAGTTATACATGTGTGTATGTGATATATATATATATATATCACATACACACATAATAATATAAAATCTGTGGATTTCAGTAATTTTCCAAATACAAGATAATAAAAAAAATTGTTTTATTTTAAGTCTAAATTATTCGTATCTTACACACATAACAATTTTCACTATTTGTAATATGTATTTTTTTTGTCATTATCATTATGATGTTTGTGTTTATAAAAAATTTTTAATTTTATAAACTCGAAAAAACATCCAATTTTCTTTTTTTTTTTTTTT